>JAODLL010018748.1:0-52855 GCA_026546735.1 Forbesichthys agassizii | reverse complement strand
ACGACCCATTCATTAGAATCAGGTGTGTTGGAGCAGGGAGACATCTAAAACATGCAGGGCTGCGGCTCTCTAGGACCAGGGTTCCCTACCCCTGGTGTAGACTGTTTACATGGTCAATCAAGCAGATCTGAGTTAATAGGGAGATAATCTGGATTTAAAGAGGTAATCTGCTAGAACTGTAGGTCAGAGGATCTGATTTGTTAGCATGATGCTGTTGTCCTTTGCTGATTATACTGTTGTTTCACTGTTCTAATGTGCAATTATATTTACTGTTTACATTCTCATTGTAGTTTCAGTTGGCATTATACTGTAGTTAGCCTGTCAACATTAGAAAACTATTTGAATGCAACAATCTTATAATTAAACATGTCATTACAGGCTTTGTCTGTTTTAGGATAAATTCCCAGGCTAGTTTTATAATATCGTCAGGGCACCAGATTTTAGAAATACGTTTATGGTGGGAAAAATAATTATGTTTAAAAAAATACCTATAATATATATAATACTATATTATAATAATAATAATAATGACTATTGTGTCAGAATGCAGTGATAGTATACCAGAAAAAAAGTAATAGTATCTCTAATCATATCTATCCAGGCAGTTAGAGGGTCTGGCTTCTTGGTGGAGATAAGATGAACATTAGCCATTCTCTTTCAGTGCTAGAAGATGCTTATGACATAATCCTCTGCTACAGGTCACATCAGAGTTCCTGGTCTCCAGACCGTTCTGTGGAAAGGTCTGTGTGGCTCGCTACAAAGACAAATGGTCCCGTGTTGAGGTGAGCGTCACTTGAAACTGTTACTTGTATGATTAAGGTACTGTATGTTCCACTCACACAATAATGGGGTGTGGTCTAATTGTTAGAATGAATAAGGAAATTAGAGAATCCTGTATGTGCAATACTTTACTCTTAACACTCAAGAAAAGGGAATAACTGAGAAGTAATACACTCCCATTATCTCTGTCTTTGCCTCTGTCTATAGATCACTAACGTTCATGGAAATAGGGTGTTAGACATCCTTTTTGTTGATATGGGCATCCAGGCTTCCGTAGAGGTGTTTGAACTACGAGAGGTCCCACCTCCATACCTCAGAGATCTCATGATCATACCACCGCAGGTCAGCACTAACATAATTGTTTTGTTTATATTTATGCTTGATATATATACAGTATGTGTATGTGTCTGTGGATGCACACTGTCTGTCTGTATGCTATCAGTAGTTTGAGAGTGCTCCATCAATGTGTTCAGGTGGTCAAGTGTTGCATGGCAGACCTGGCTGTCAGTCTGGGATCTTGGACTCCTGAGGCTGTTCAGTGGCTACGAGAGAGAGTGCTAACTACCGACTGTAGCATGACGGTAACTACTGAATATCTATTGAATTGACCGCTTTTGTGACACGATAATTGAAATGTATGCAAATAAACATTAAATATAATAATACATATATGTGCAATACATATCAGTACGTATAATTGTTTTAAGAACTGTTTTAGCTAGTTTCTTATACTAGTGTATACAGTATGTGTTACACAATATATGTCCAACAAATGGCTATGGTTTTGTCAATGTACATTAGGGGTGTAACGGTACACTGAAGTCATGGTTCGGTTCATATCATGGTTTAGACAACACGTTAGGTACAGTGGTGTTTTTACACACATACCCTATAAACTCATAGCTTATACTAGTGAGAAAAAGCCTAACTTTTACTTGTGTTTTTTACAGAAATACACTACGAATAAGTTTCATTAGCTCAGCCACACTGCCTTTCCCATACATTTCATAGATCCATCTGTTACTTTGTATTAATAACTGTTGCTCACATGACGTCTTGTCATATATTAATACATTCATGATTCTACCTAACTAACTGTCCTCAAACATGCCTAATATTATGTTTATACTGCACGATGCAGTTGTAACACCCCCTCCCATTTATTCTCATCAGTGTGCTATATGGCCATACCTTAACACACACACTTGCTCACACACACACACACATAAAGGTATGGTCAGTCATTCTTGCTAACTTCAACATCAAATCAAAACAGTATCACTTCGCGGTCCGCCACGGCGGTGGTTCACACGTCAAAATGCATTTTGAAGCAAAGCTAAGTTTTGTTGATACGAGCGGTGTTTGCCACTTTACAGTATATTCATATTTACGGAGCCAGGGCTCTGTAGAAGTATCAGTATAATCAGATACAAAGTGGCGAACACCGCTCACAACAACAAACCCGTAGTACTACGCTTTGCTTCACAGTGTGTTTCTATATGTGGAGCGGCACCACTAGATATGGGACAATATGAACATTTAATATCACGATTATCCTGGCTAAAATAATTACGATAAATTATATTATCATGATTATTTTAAAATGGCACTAAAACATACTGGAATCACTTTATCTTACATTTTCTTAAGAAACAAACATTTCTATTGTATCATGACACACGCTTATATTTTTTGTGTGATTCATTTAGTTTTGAAACCAGAATTTCAACAAATTTATTTTTTATGTGGGGGACACAATGGGCAAGCTGAGCCTTCAGCCATAGTGGTGATGGACTGGAAAGATGCAGGCTAATAAATAAGAGTATTTATCAATGCAATTAAGTGAGCTGGACAGCTTTTGTCAAATCACTTGTGAATTCATATTAAAGATTATCACAATAATGGACATTAACCACAATACAATTATAGTCCGTATTTTTATCGCGATAAATTATAATATCATATATCATCCCATCCCTAGGCACCGTGGTGGAATATTGTTTTGAGTTGAGGTCGAATTTAGGAAGTGTTTTCCAAAATGTCTTTAATCATCTTGCCCAACCCAGGTCCTATGGGGCCGCTGCCCTGCATGTTGTAGATGTCTCCCTGCTCCTACACACCTGAATCAAATGATTTGGTCGTCGAGATTGAAATTATAGCAACAAATTATACCAGAGACAGCAGTCGAGAAATCCATGTGTGTCAATGAGTTGACCTTCAATGAAGTGGCCAAAAAGCCTCTATAGCTAATAATGGTTTAATTCCACTGAAATAAAAACATTTCAGTGGGTTATTATAATATAGGCATATTTGTGTTGACAAATTAAACTTTCAGTATGCCTATCCATGTGATATGTAAGGTTATATTAATATGGCATGCCACTATTATTTAGGCTAATATAAATGTATATGTCCCTCATATAGTCTAATAAAAGCTCTTAGACCAGAACAGACCAAAACATTTCATGAGTACTGTCACATAGTGGTAGTGTGTAGCCTAGTTATTTTTGAATGATTTGATTTGCATTCTTGAGCATTAATCTTGCCATCAGGAAAGTTTGAAAAATATGCCATCATTATTGTTTGGGGAATAGGGTATAATATAAGGGTGTCGCTTTTAAAAAAATATATAGAGTAGGCTTAGGATAGGATGCACTTATATAGATGGGTAAGGGAAGGTGCTTGTCAAACATTCCATTTCTTTATTCGTTTTTATTAAAAAACAAAGTACTTTCTAGCCTATTGTGCTTGTGAAGCATCTTCTTTTTTATTGAGAGGGATTGAGCACCAGATTTTAACCTGGCCCCCTCACTCAGGCTGATATGGGCAGGGTGTTATCACATGTGCCACCCTAGCTCCACACAGGCAACTGCAATTGACCTTATTAGGAGAGAGGAGTGCAAAACGATCTCATGTTTCCACTTGTTACCGCGTAATCAAAAGGCCTAATTAATGAAAAGTCCCCGATATCACCAGTCTGGCCAGTCTCACACGCGTTCTTATTTTTGCAACACATTGCGTTGTTCTCTCCTTATAACCATTGTAGCGAGATCTTGATTGAAGCGATCGCAAACTGCTAAAGCTATGGAAGGACGTCACCTGTTTCTCTCATTTCGATGCATCAAACGCTATTGGTCACGTGGCATTGGTCGTTCGACACATGCTCCAACACACTGCATCGATGCAGTCTGTCTCGCTAAGGGCAACGCACGCCTCAGAGCATGTGTTGAATGTCCCATCACTACACCCCTATGTGGAGGAGGCTATGTTATGGTTTATGTTTAGTTTGTCATTGGGTATTACCTCGCCACACTGCATCTGTTTTGTGTTTGTTTGAGTTTAGTCAGCTGTGTAAAGCGATTGAACGACTCAGGAATATCAGTTTTCTTGTGCTGTTTGTTGGCGTGCATTCCACACGTTACAACAATGCAACGTTTATTATGAGCTACTTACATACAGTGCCAGGGGTGCGGGCAGGTCAAATCTGTTGGCAGTCCGCACATAGTTTGCGTGCATGGCAGTCCAAATGCAGAGATAAAGCTCCGAAAATGCTTCCGCTTTAGCTCTGCATGAATATTGCAACAGGCTTTACTGTAGAACAACCAACGCCAACACATTGTGCTTTTATGATCCAACACATTTTCCAACGCTACAGTTTAAAGGCTCCATGTGGAACTCACACTTGTGCATTTTGGTTCTGCATGATTCTCAGCTATCTTCGCACCACACCGTACAACATGCATGCACCGAGCTGTAACATCCCTACTGAAACGGTTCAATACCACTACAAGTACCGTTACACCCCTACAATGCACATACAGTAACATGCGGAGATCTAAGGTGCTGTCATCTGCTTTGCTGTTGATCAAAGGTCGCCAAGCTGGATAACACCACGCGCTGCATCAGTATCTACCTCTACACTGACAAGAACGTCCTTGACCCGGCCTGCAGCCTGAACCATCAGATGTCCCAGTCTGACCTCTTCAAGCAGCATCCAGACGTCTTCCTGACCAGCCCCAGGTCTGTGAACGAGCAGGTCGCCTCCCTGGCTAGGGTTTATTTCGAGAGTTTATTCAGAGCTTGAAGCCACTATACACTAACCTGACTCGCCATATGTCTGTCAGGCACATCCATCTGGGGAGCCGTCTATTGAAACTGTTTCAAAAGGGTAGACGCTTTCAAGAAATACTCGGCATGTGATTGGATAAACCTGTGTACCAGCAGTCTGTTGTTATCCACTGTTGCGGTAGAAAAGTCGGTAGAGTTAAAACATATTTTCCATTGATAAAATCCTTTGCTGTTCTAATCAATTCTAATAAAACTGATGCTATATTATACTAAACTAAACTACGTTGGACCCGCCATTGTTGTGTTCCACTTGTTTTAAAGTCACCTACAACATACCTGAACCACGGCCGTAGCTAACTACGAAGCTAATTGGTCATACACTAGGTGTACCGGCCTGAAACACAGCGATTTACAAGCTCTCCAGACTGATTCTGGCTGCAAAGTCAAACTGAAGCTCGCGAGATCATAATGGTCTTGCCAGGCTAACTATACACCCACACAGGTGTATCTTTGATTTTGTTTATAATATAAGTTTTAACCAAAACTACATTCAAAACAAACGATGCTATATAACAACTGAGACACAATACATTAGACATTATGGATCTTCATAGATTTGCCACACACTACATCTTCAGTTAGCGTCATGTAAGCAGCCACATTAGAACGAGTCCCGTCTTTGAACCGCTCCATGCTAACGTGAATCTCCTACGTTCTAGTCCCGCCCCTTCACCATCATCGCCCTTCAAAGCAGCCAGCACCACTGTCTCCACGAATGGGAATCCGACAGCCAAGCCCCATGTGAGGAAGACTCTGTCAGAGCTAAGCACCAAAGCAGGACCACAGACCACCCCGACCACCACCCCACCAGGGACAGCCCCTCTACAGCCCCCTCCTCTACTAGAACTGCCCCCAGCAGGTAAAACCTTAACCTCTGTATATTTGCTCTCATCTCTAAGGGCGTACTCACACTTGGCCCAGTTAAACTGTGCCCGAGCTCGTTTGACCCCAAAGTGCCGTTAATTTGACTAGCGTGATTGTTGGTTGTTCGCGCGCGGTACGCATCAGTGTGATGGCAAACATGCCCGAGCACGGAACTGAAGTCATCGACGCGACAGTTGTTTCATTACAAACAGAATGGTGGCAAAGGGAACACTTTGGTCTACGGCAGAAGTGCAATGTTAACTGGAAAATAGGGCAGATGAGAGTATTCAGGAGCAACTGGATGCAACACACAAGAACTATCTACTTATTTGTGGGTATCAATGAACCACTGAGTGTCAGCAAAAGCTGAAAAAACTCCCTGCTCATGTATCTGAAGGTATGGGATGCTGGTAGCTCGTCGGACATCAAGGACATATTCCAGTGGAACGATTATGTGGACAAAATAATTGTCCTGAAACCAAAATTAGCCAACTTATTGTAACTGCAGTGTGAGTGCAGGCCAGTGGGGGAGTGGGGAGGGGGGACAATCGTGCCTGCACTGTTCAAGGCAACTGGGCCAAGTGTGTTTCTTTTTTCTCAGGCAGCAACATGGACGTCTATGTGTCCGTGGCCTGCCACCCGGGGCACTTTGTCCTTCAGCCCTGGAGAGATATGTACAAACTGGTGGTGCTGATGGGAGAGATGATCCTCTACTACAGCAAGACTGAGGAGCAGCCCCTGAACATTGAGAATAATCAGATATACGCTGCTAAAGTGGAGAACAAGTGAGTTAGCAAGCGTTCATTGGGTGTTGCATGAAACATGATCAAGTGTCTTTCTTTCTGATGATTATTGCCTATGGCGTTACCTGCTGGCAGGAGCCAGTACTGCACATAGTATTATTTCCCATCATTACGCCATGGCCACTTCTGGTTCTAGAAAGAAATTGGAGTAGATGACTTTTCCCTCCATGGTTTCCTTTGTCAGTTGGCACCGTGTGTTGGTGAAGGGTTTCCTGCCCAACGGGCTGGTGTCTGTGTACGAGCTGGACTATGGTAATCATGAGGTGGTCAGATGTACCCAGCTCAGACCTCTCATGCAGCAGTTCAGGCAGCTGCCTATCCAGGGAATCACTGCACAGCTAGCTGGTAAGTGCTAAAGGGTTCCAACCATTGGCTAACAGTTATAAATAGACAAATAGATACTTCCTCAAACATTGTTTTATGTTTATATGTGGACAGCTTAACATTAGCAATTAGCAGTTTTAAAATGTTCACAATATTTTGTCCATTATACATTTATTCATGCAGAGCTATGTATCAACCTGACTGTTTATCCATGTAGATTTTGTCGTTAACGAGAATGGTTGAAGATTAAGAATATGGTACTTTTTCACAGCAACAGAGACTCAAAATAGTTCCCGGAAGTTAGCCTATACCCTATGAATTCTATTTGAAATATAAATCGTTGCATTTATTTATAACAATTTGTGGACAGAGAAAATTAAATGTAGCTTCTTATTTTGGTAGTGAGCATGACCACTTAAATATTTGACTTACTTCTTAGAGAAATAAGAAATAGGTACCTATTACATTTTTTATTATTACACCTTTATTTCACCATTGGAAGGGTTTACTGACATTACAAATCTCTTTTTCGGGAGTGTCCTGGCCAAGACAGCAAACAACAACAACAAACAGAAATAAAATCTAAAAAAAATAAAAATAAAAATCTAGTACTGACAAAATCAGAACAAATCGGTGATACAAACAAAAATAAGAGCACATTTGTTTATAATATCTTGCTTTTTGCATGAGGCCCAATGACTGTCTGACTCTCTGCTGATAGGAGTCAAGCCAGGACGGTGGTCAGAGAAGGCTTCAATTGTCTTCCGGAACCATGTGGAACAGAAGCCTCTTGTGGCTCAGCTGGAGGCCATACTGGAATCCACCCATCCCTGGGAGATGAAGCTTACCGTTTTCCTTGTAGACACGTCGAAGGAGGAGAGGGATGTCTGGGTACATGACATCATGGCTGAGTTTATAGACCATCAACAGACCAATGAGTGAGATTTGAGTATTCCAAATTGTTGAAGCAGGCAACTTGGAAATATGGTTTACCAGATTACAACCCACACCTTTGAGGGTGAAAAGATGGGCATAGCAGGCACATTAAAAATATAAAGGCAAGAGGTAGATGGCGAAAGCATATCTGTAAGGAGTTTGATTGAATTCTCTGTGATAGGTACGTTACAATGCACACAGGAATGATGTTTTGGACAAAGCCTAAATATGAGCTCACAGCACCATTTAAAATTTGCCAACATCCCATGCACTAATGATGAACTAATGCACTCATTTGAATGGTTTTATCCAAAGACATACAGTACGGCTAGCGTGTACAATTGTTGTTTACTGGGATAACTTATCCCACAACATAAACAAAGTAAAAACCTTCTGCTACCTGCATTCAAAGTTACAGCTGATCAAATATGAATATGTGTAATATATTTATAGTGTCAGGGAAAAAAAACTGCTGTAAAAGCCCTGAACCTGTTGTAACAAAAGTTAGCCCAAACATAAACATTTCCATAAGTAGAATATTATTAAATGTCCATATTATTTATTGACACTTTGATTGCAGTTAGTGCTTTCACCACAGGTGTACACCTGATTTTAAAACGGAATATATAACAACTAATATAAAAACAAATGACTAATTATGACTTAGGTGTTAGATGATATGGTGTTAACTCAACATCTGCTGCTGTAGCTCATTCGGCATCATCCTACAACGTTGGTTAAACTTCAGCCTACATGGGTGTACATGGTTTAACACCAACTGAAGATTTAAAAAATATATACAGTGGGGAGAACAAGTATTTGATACCCTGCTGATTTTGCAGGTTTTCCTACTTACAAAGCATGTAGAGGTCTGTATTTTTTAAATATTACAGACATCTACATGCTTTGTAAGTAGGAAAACCTGCAAATACTAGTTCTCCCCACTATATACCAAGTCCTTTGTCTAAAATAGTGCTCGAGGTTAAAGAGCTATCAGATATCATTACTGTAATAAAAACACTAAGGATGGAAACGTGTCAGAAAAAATATAAATATATCCTTAAATTACTTAGGCGTAGATTTCGTTGGAACATTGGGGGGACATACCGTATAAAGCCGGATGGGACTACTGTAAGCTAAACTGACACATTTTGGCTATAACCTAATAAAACTACTAGAGAACGAGACTTCGTTAAAGTCAAAATCACGGAGCTGCCGGCTTGTTCTATAGCACCCAGTCAGCATCTAACGCTGTCTTGTCTTCTTGTGCGTCTGTCAGAGCTTGTAGCAGTGGAAGGTTGCAGGTAGTGTGCCAGTGTCATATGTCTCATAAGGCCGTGTGGATGGGGTGCACAATGTGCACATTGAAATATCCAACATAGGACATAACAGTGAACCAATAGTGTAGGTAGTCTAGGTTACAGCTACACTGTCAAGCGGTTCAATGAGCGGTTTAATATGCATAATGCGCTACTACTCCGATATCGTCGGCCAGTCCCAGTGCGTCTTTCATGTTTTTATTGTGGGGGACAAATACACTTGTTCTAAATATTGAGGGGGACGTGTCCCTTGCATTCCCCCCCAAAACTATACCTATTATATACTGTGTGTATATATATACTGGGCTAATTTGGTCTTGCGGACCAAACTCAACGTTTATCTTGTCGATTTTTTTCTAGGGGTCGACTACACTAATCACTAGGCTATCCTTTCCCCATGTTAATTGTTACAATGTCTGCTTTGGGACACTGGAGAAGTTAGCTAAACCTAACAAATGATCATGGTCTTTGTGTGACTTACATGAGTGATAGATGTTTCTAGAGTCGAGGAACAGAACCAGATATTTTTCTCCTTCATATGTTGTGCTCTTACAACCTCCTTGGTAGTTAACATTGACTATATACAATCACCATATGTAGTCCCCCACACATTACCAATGTGACTGTGGTTTGGCATTTTGACAACCCCCCAAGCTGATTTGACCCAGGTATGTTTTATTTTGAACTTCTTTCTCAGTTTAATTGACATTTTTGCAATGAGATGAGCTGCATTATATGGAAATGTTGCTACTTGTGCACATATACTTGATTTGATCTAATAATACAATTAGTTATCTAGTATTAAGCTTGTATACTTTCAACTAGAAGAAATGTCTATACATGCTCATTGCTTTCCATATGATGCTAGTGTAGCGGTGGCCAGCAGGTAGCTGTGCGGTGTTAATCCTCACTCTCCGACACCTCATAGGGCGCTCTGGCGACGCAGGCCAGGGCCAATGGGTTTTTGGCCTGCCTTGAAGGTGCGTCCGCTCTCTGTGTGGGAGATCGGGGTTTGATTCCCTGAGGGGGACAGACGATCTCCGTCACACTAGACAGGAATGTCTTCAGAAATGTGATGTTCTCTTAGCTCTTAACAGCTCTACCATGGTACCGAAATGCAAATTCTTCTGAAATTCTACGCATTGTACACTTGACAAAGCTCAATGATGCATTGGCGTTAGTGGCTTACAGGATGAGACTTAAGAGTTTAACTTATATTTATCCTAAGTATTTCCATTTTGTTTTAACAATGGCAATGAGTTCATCATTAAATAAACAATGTAAGGTCATCTTGGTTTGTTTATTCAGAGGTTTGATTAAATGTCATGATTGAGTGCTTTCTAAAAATGTATTCATTCAATATCTAAATCTTTGTATAAAATCTTTGGAAAAAAAAAATAGGCTACAATTGTCATTTCTTTATTAACATGCACTCCGTGTTAAATGCACATGTATAACACACTTCTCAAACTTGTCTACGGAATTATATTACACCATATTAAATCTCATATATTACAGTTACAGTAGGGACATTACAATATGTAATAAAGTACAGTATAATACATACAGTAATAGCCTATGAAACATCCTGATTCATAAGATATACTGCATCTTATGTGGGATGATTCAGCTGACTGAATGCAGAAATTCTTCATGATAATGGTCTGTCTTTCCAGTGTTTAGCGTAGGGACAACATCATCACAAACTCTGAATAAAAGGACAATTCCAGTCACTGTACTTGATACGATACAGGAAACAAGTGAAAACATCAAAAATCTTCCACAGATACAAGTAATAATAATAATAGCATTGCAGTGCACCTACATTCTAAAATCATAGGAATTTTGTCTATGTTCTTGCTTTCATTCTGAATATAGCTAGCTATAGTAAAAAGCCTACTTAGTGATATAGGGCCCTGGTCATTTATTAAGTGATGTTGATGATAATGTTAAAGGGGTAATTGGAGATTATCTGGGGGCCGGTAGAGAAACAACAGTCTTGTTTCAAACACTTGGATGTGAAAACCCCTCCCACACTCTGCACGTGACTGACTGTGTCACCCCAGTACGATGTAGGTCTACATTTCAGCACAACATCCCACAGCTAGTGTGTGTTGTAATCTGAGGTCATGTGTTCTATGTTTTGATGTCCAGACCAGACGCTCTAATTGCTACACTAGTGTGTATGTGTAATTGTATAAAATCTCCTCATAGACACCTCTTGGTCTCACCTTCAAAGTCAACGCTGCCATCAGAATTAATATCTAATTCTTTCAGGATTTCCTCCAATTCCCCTTTCTTTAGCTTTTCTCCCAGATGGGTCCTTGTTGCCTCTTTCATTTCTTCTTGGCTAATGGCCCCATCACCATCTGTGTCAAACTGACAGGGAGAGGCATAGCTTACATACTGTTAAACATGATTACCTTTTATATAACACCTTTCATAGCAGCTCAAAGTGACAAGGAAAACATTGAATAGAAGAAGAAAACAGAAGAATCAAGATAATAATATTAATAATAATACATTTTATTTGGGACACCTTTCTAAACACTCAAGGACATCTTACATTGCAAATACATTGATATAAAACAGTTGGCTGAAATGTACATAATATAGTTAAAAAATAACATGTGATCTAAGAAATATATAGAAAATAAGCAAAATATACTGTAGGTCAGGTGAGAGTGGAACAAAGGGTCAAAGGTCATAGGCAACTTTGAAGATCTTAGCAAATTAGGTGACCGTGGTGGCATGTTATATGTGCAGGGGAAGTGCGTTCCAGAGTCTGGGGGCAGAGCAGGTGAAGGCCCTTTAACAATGTAATTCGGGGCCCAAGCAGCAAAGCTGCGGGAACCTACTTGTAATTTTAATTTTGTTTTTGGTCTCGGATCATCTAAGAAATATTTTCTCAACAATACACAATGGCAACCATGTTTTTCTACCCTCTGGGATAAACAGTCTGTTTTGGCAGGTATACAATATAAAGGTACAAGACTGGTATTCTGTAATTGGGTAATATCATTCAAATAACTGACCTGTAAAAAGGCTGAATGGAGTTCTTTGAGCCCCAGCATATTAGCAGTCTCGCCCATCATTCTTGGTCCCATCAACTCAATAAAATCCTCAAAGTCCATCAAACCACCCACTGTAACAACATGTACAGTCCAGGCTGCCATTAAACCATGACAGTTATAAATTATAACACACTCATTTATCTGTGTGTTTGTGTTTACTTCTCATCTTGATCTGCTGGACTATTTCAAGAAGCTCCATTTCTGTGGGCATGTATCCCATAGTTCTCATGCATTCAGCCACATCTTTATAGTTCAAGTAGCCATCTTGGTCGTAGTCAAACTCCCTGAAAGCCTCAGACAGCTCTGTTGGGTGTGTACATGTACAGGCACATTTTCCATGGTGTTTCAATGCTCAAATTCTAACTAGGGAGATTCAAATCAATAGTTTAAGAGCTATTTTGTTCCTACTGTATAGCACACTCTAGTGCAGTGTTCCCCAATCCTGATCCTAAAGGCCACTACCCTGCATGTTTTAGATGTCTCCATGCTCCAACACACCCACATGATTGGGGACCACTGCTCTAGTGACTAATACAGTAGTAATGCTCACTGCTGAAAAGGCTTTTCATACATTTCAAATCATCAATTATTAATGGAAATTACACTCACCATCCAACTCACCTTGCGACAATTCTCTCTCCTAGAAAGGTGAAAAATATATAAGGAGTAAAATATTGATAAAGATAACATTTCTTTATTGGACTGCATTCTGCATTTTGCTGGATTTCATCTAAATAAAATCCCATTCTTGTAAAAACAGATTTTCTGGATAAAAACATTATTGTAGTTATGCAGTATAGCACCAAACTGACAAACTGTGAGACTGACAAATACATCATATTAAATAATATTCTAGAATTGTATTTTTATGTGATTTTAGAAAACACACAATACATTATATTTTGCAAGCAGTGCAAAATAAATCAATACAATTTTAAAGATTGTAAAATATAATGTAAAAATGTTGACATTAAGCTTTCAATGTTGTCTTTTGCCCAATGACGCATGGCATTTAACCTAAACTAATTAAGGACCTATTAATTCCACAGTCACACCAGACTTAGCTCTTAAGAAGATTACTGCCTACCCAATCTGTGCCTTAATGTGTACAATGCATGCTCAGTGTGTTTGTACATGTGTGGAAAACACTGCATAGATCATAGGTGAGCAGTAAATAGCCTTACCTGTTCCCAACTTTTTCTAGAAGAAATCTGGTAACTTTATCAAAAATAAATAAAATATTTTTAAAGAGGCGTTCAAACAGGCTAAACAAAAGTATAACGTATTATTTCCATTCTAAGTCTATCTTCATAAAATAACTAATTATTTAGCACTGGGTCAGGTAGGCCTACCACCTAGCATCGTAAATAAAATATTGATCTTTGAACAAAAAAAAGTAACAGATTAAATTACAAGATGTTTAGATTTAGAAGTTTCTGTTCCTTTAAACTACTACATACCGCCCCAAAGATAGTGTTGAGCATGGAGTTGTAGACCTTGTTCATGCTTTCTGTATTTTTCTTGGCCTTCTTTGATTTCTTGGATGTATCAGAGATGGAAGACTGTCTAGACATATCAGAATTGGAAGCGCTTCCTTCTAGTCTAAAAAAACACAAAACAAATTCACATAAAATCCCTTCCCACCTGCTTGAACCCCGCTAACTCCTATAACTAACTGTCGAGGTGTCCTTGAGCAAGACACACCTGCTGGTAAGGTATCACCTTGCATGGTTGACACCATGAGTATACAATGAATGTGTTTGAATGGGTGAACGTGAGGCAATACTGTACAGCACTCTGTGGCCAGGTTAGAAAAGCTCTATATAAATGCAGTCCATTTACCATAACAGTCATATATCATATATCAGATGTACAAAATGTATCTTACTCATCTACATCAGTTGACCTCACAGATACAGAAGTGATAGATGTTGTAGAGGAAGGTCTCTCTTCTGCCTTGTCCATGCTTTAAAATACATGGATGCACAATGTTTTATTCCCATATAAAGGACATTTAAGGTAGGACATTTTTATGAATGCACTAGATTAAAATGTAGCCTTTTTTCTAGTCCTCAAAATGCACTGCAGTGAAAACATTAGAAAACATACAATAGAGTAAACTAGTCAAATATAGTCTGTATACAAACTATACTGTACATTCATGTACTATACTGATTATTAAGCTTTGATGCCCCTACCTTGTTATTCGATTCATGATTGGTGATGATAAAAAAGTGGAAAGGTACGGCACTCCCAAGGTGGAGTGTAATAGTGACTACAGATATTGTTCTGCTCTGTCTCCTTCCAAGAGGCTTACATGGCAATTAAAAGATTAAAAGGTCATGAAGTTAGCTGTGTGATCTCACTTTAGTCTACAAGTGTTCCACTGCCCCTAGGGGTAGAAATAAGTACTGCAGTTCCACATAGTCTTATGAAGCATAAGATACATTTATACAAAAATAGTAAAATGTCTTACATGTTGTGTTACGTAATTTATCAGTATTTTAATACTTTAAACTTAAACTAACTAAATATAACTTTGTATGTTATTTGTTGTAGGCTACTGAAAATAATTACCTATATTGTAAGGATATGTGACTAATGATTGACAGGAGCTCTGCAACAACCTAAGCATAAACTCTTTCTAAATAAAAACAGTGGCAAATGCAATTGCATGAGGCTGAAATAAAAGTTATACTGGACAATGTAAAAACGATGAAGGGGAACCTAAATAATTGTGTTACGTAATTTATCAGTATTTTAATGCTTTAAACTTAAACTATATATATATATATATATATATATATGTTATTTGTTATTTGTTGTTGTGTCTGTGATTGTCCATGCCCATCTCCAATACATCTACTTGGTGCTCATTTATTGTTACTGCACTCACCTCATCCACACATTACACATGGACACTATTAAACCGATTATTCTGTTTATTCAATGTTTCTTATAGGATTAGAACATAACAAAATAAGAGAAAAAGTACAAGCAGTGTTTTTCTGCTATGCTGAAGGAAAGTCTAAGGATGCCAGGATGCGACTGACACGAAACATCACTACAATAATCTATTTACAAATACTGTGTGTGTTTTAAAAGGTGCTGAAGAAATTAGTGAATCTCCACCCAGTGGAGAGGAGGAGTCTGTCTTCCTTTAATGTCTCACTTATGTCCCATTCCTTAGAATCTCACTAATGTCCCATTCCGTAGAATCATTGTTTTCCCTAATTCTTCCTTTTGGATAACCTTTTGACAAGGATCGAGCGGGCTTAACAAGACTCGGCAGGTCTGTCCTCCCATTAGCCTCCTGGCAAGCTGCTTGGTTGGTGTCAGTGGGGGGAAAGGGAACAGAACATTTTTAGTCAAGTATAATTATGCTATTACTGTCAATGCCCTTTTAAACAGTGAAACATGTATGCATTTCTTAAAACCAACTATAATATACCTCTTCAAGGTGTTCCTGTTGTTCTTTCTCTGAATGTGCCACCTGATGTTCAGGTGTAGTATTGGTCAGGCCCTTTTCCTCATCCTGCCAGGTCATAGGGGCCTTGTGCTGCCTTAACCGGTCCTGGCTGTCCTGGTGGTCAAGTGAGGACAAGGCTTCAAAATGTTCCCTTAGTTTCCTGCACTCATCCACCGACAGGCTCAAGGGTTTCTCCTCTGTGTCGAGGCGCATTAGTTTTGACATTTGTTCATAGACATCCGGAGCATGGGTTGTCTTTGCCTGAAACGCACCAGCACATTGATTGTAGGGTTGCATACTATTCACATTTGAATCTATATCAGTAATTTTGAATGTGTCTGAGTAGCAACTGAACTTACCAATCAGCGTCATATTGATGGCTATATGGGTGTGGTGTAGGTGTGTGCCGTGGTTTCGGTTTGCAAACAGTGAAAACCAGAATCAGATGGTTCATCCATTCAACTGGCAAGTACAGTGCATCCGGAAAGTATTCACAGTGCTTCACACTTTTTCCACATTTTGTAATGTTATAGCCTTATTCCAAAACATTTTTATTTTCCACAAAATTCTACACATAATACCCCATTATAGCAAAGTGAAAAAGTTAGTTTGAGTTTTGCAAATGTATTAAAAATAAATATTTTTTAAATCACATGTACAAGTATTTACCTTTGCCATGACACTCAGATTGGAGCTCAGGCACACTGATGATCCACTAATCATCCTTGAGATGTTTCTACAACTTGTTTGGAGTCAAACTGTGCCAAATTCAACTGATTTGACATGATTTGGAAAGGCACACATCTGTCTATATAAGGTACCACAGTTGACAGTGCATGTCAAAGCACAAACCTAGCCCAAGGAATTGTGGCACAGTGGCCTTCATCATTCGTTAATGAAAGAAGTTTGGAACTACCAGGACTCTACCTAGAGCTGGCCAAACTGAGCAATCAGAGGAGAAAGATATTAATCAGGGAGATGACCAAGCACCCGATGGTCACTCTGACAGAGCTCCAGCATTGCTCCGTGGAGAGAGGAGAACCTTCCAGAAGGTCAACCACTCTACCAATCAGGCCTGTATGGTAGAGTGGCCAGACAGAAGCCACTCCTCAGTAAAAAGCACATGACAGCCCATCTGGAGTTTTCCAAAAGGCACCTGAAAGATACCATCTTTATAGTGAAACATGGTGGTGGCAGCATCATGCTGTGGGGTTGTTTTTCAGTGGCAGAAACTTGGAGACTAGTCAGGATTGAGGGAAAGATGAATGCAGCAATGTATGGAGACATACTTGATCAAAACCTACTCCAAAGCACTCTGGACAACAGACTGGGGCAAAAGTTAATCTTCCAACAGAAAAATGACCCTAAACACATAGCCAAGATAACAAAGAAACTCTGTGAATGTCTTTAAGTGGCCCAGCCAGAGCCCAGACTTGAACCCGATTGAACATCTCTGGAGAGATCTGAAAATGGTGTGATGCTGTGCACAGATGCTCCACATTTAACTTCCAAGATGGGGCCAGTGTACGTGGCTTGCCATGTGTCACTGATATCCCAAGCGTAGGCGTTACCGCCGCAGGGGTAAACGTATCAGTTTATAGGAATATTTATAAATGTAAACAGTCATTGCTATCATCCTCTTTCACCAGCTTTAAACTGACCTTATTTGAGCTAAGTTGCTTTCACAGTGTTGTGTGCAGTGGTCTACCGGTCTCCCAAATACAATAAGGACTTTGTAAATTATTTTTATAATAGTTTTTCTGACTGAAATTATGCCTAAATATGATCGTGTCCTTATTGTTGGAGAATTTAATATCCATTTGAGTTGTCCTGATAATGGCAAAAGATTTTCTATACCTTATTTGACTTTTAATCTTGTACAATCTGTGTCTGGCCTCACACATATGAACGTGGACACACACTTGATCTGGTCTTATCATATGGTTTGCCTATTCTTAATTTAGAGGTCTGTGACACAGTGTTTTCTGACCACATGCCTGTATTATTTCAGGCAGTTTATTCCTGTAAAACAGTTAAACGTTGCGCTGCTCCTTGACGCTATCACTCCGCTTTCCAAACTGTTATCGACACTGTGGCTCGTTTGATAACGAGACAACCTAAAACTAAATTTGAGCCGTGGCAAAATTATATGGCTTGTGTTATTAGGCGCGAATGCCTCAAGGATGAACGCAAATGGAAAAAGGACAAACTGCATGTGTCTTATTAAATGTTGAAGGATTCTTGGTGTAATTATAAGGCAACTATGAAAGATGCGAAGGAAATATTTCTGTGACATCATTCTGTCAAACTGTGCCTTGTGTGACTATTGACTTGGTGCTTAATGCCTGTGTTGATGCCTCTCATGCTGTTTGTGAAAATGTCCTTGTGTTTTTTACTAATAAGATCACATCCATTAGGGCTATAATCCAACCTTCTGCTTATGACCCCAGTCTCTGCCCTCTGTTCAGCTGTCTTTGACATGTTTGAGCCTGTGACTTTGTCAGTTTTACAGAATATTGTTGATAGTTTGAAGCCCTCAGGTTCTCCAAATGATATTATACCTCCTCGACTTGTTAAGGAAGTTTTCCTCACTATAGGACCATCTTACAGGATAGTAGTCTGTCCACAGGTGTGGTCGCTGAAGATTTTAAACATGCAGTAGTGCAACCTCTACTTAAATATCCTGGTCTCAATTAGAGATGTGGATTGAGACCCGGTTCTATATGCTAGGAACATCCCTACTTTACTGTACAAACAGTAGAAAAGTATGTCCAATGTATGTCATTCGAATCATCAATCAATGTCTAATAATATATGTAATTCGAATCAGGTAAACTGTGACTTCCTAGCAAAAACGCCTTTTGCTTAATCAGGCACAGGCAGCAATCCTCATAGTTTTATTTAATCAGGCAAATGCAGCAATTCTCAGTTTTATTTAATCAGGCAAAGGCAGCAAGCCTCGTAGTTTTATTTAATCAGGCAAAGGCAGCAAGCCTCGTAGTTTTATTTATTGACCACAACAGCCACTGACAACTGAGAGAACAAGAGGATAACGTAATTGTACAGTGCTTAAAACACACATTTTGAACAATAGATCGGGAAAATGTGAAAGCGCTGGTAGAGAATATACGACATTTTATCAGACTGAAATATTCCTCCATTTACATGATATAACTGTTTTAACCATTCACTATCCAGCCGGTCTCTCTTCTACATACATTCTAATATATCGATGGCATCTCTGCTCTGATTCCAGGTTAAGATGTTTCTGCTGTTTTCATAGGAAACAGCTTTATTTACTTCAAAATAAAAGCTCCGTAAAATATACAAACCTCTCTAAAATAAGAGTCTCACTTTAGGTTACACGTAGCAGATTGTTGTAAACGATAATCAAATGTTAATCAAAGGTTAATCGTGATATAAACTTTTCATATCATCCCATACCTAGTTGTGACTAACAATTCATCTGGCATTTTACAACAAACAACCGACAGAGTTTTGACTATGGTTTTGTCTAGAGCAAGCTGGAAGCGACACCAAATTTAACAGAGGCTCCATGCAAGAAAAAGGAAAACCCCTGATAAACAGAGCCGCAATGACAACGCAACATGCAACAAAAAAAAAGCACATTTAGCAATCTACAAATAGGCCTAGATAACATTTTATATTGACGCGCCTGGAGCCAGCGCCAGATAAGGTGAACCCTCCATTAACAAAGGAACTAAGTCAGAGTAAGTACAGCAGAACAAAATCAAATTGGGCTTGCTATTGTAGTTGAAACACTGAACAAGCTTCACGTTGTGCAGGAATGATGTAATCTCGCTCGCTCGCATCTGTTTCTCTCTATTCTTGCGCTCTCGGGTACTGAAATTTGGTATTGACTGATTTGACCCCAATCGGAACTTGGTAGTCCCGACGTAAAAAACAGACTGCAATACAATTCTCTAATTCCATGTGGGTGTGATGCTGACTCACATAAGCAGCCACGGCGGTCCTGATGTCAGTGAATGTGGCTTTCCCAGATAGCCCCATGGAGGACCACACCCTCTGGAGATATTTATCTAGGTCCTTGGTGACCCCCTTCCCATTGCTGAAAAATAGGCAGGATGTTGGCATGGGCTTCGTGGCCTTTTTTATTTGGAGCCACTTGGCGAACCACCCCATCTCCTCAGCTGTGAGGTAGAGCTGAGTGGCTCCAAATTCATTGGCGGTTTTCTGGTTGTACACCTACGAAAATTACATAGAAAGGCATGCAGAATAAATGTGGCAGCTCCCACCAAAAGCACATTAAAAAGTCAAAATAATCCATAGTAATATTCATATACATTATAATTACATTTATGATGAAGCCAGAGGCTCCACCAGTCGCCAATGCTGTCTCAACCTGGCCATTGGTCATATTAGTAAATAAGGCCATACGGTGACCATAAATACAGCTCAAGTAGGCCACCAAGTAACCATAGAAGTCATAAATGCTTGTGAAGGTGTGGTCCTCTTTAACATGCTCTGGAAAAAACAGTGTGACATTAGACACTATATGGGAAAGTCTTTAACAGAACAAAAGCCAATGGGGACAGAGTCTTACTCAGCATCTCTGGGATTTTGGCCCGACTCATTTCTATGCAGACACGGAGGTCTGCCCTAGAAATGAGCAGGGCCATTACGGTGTTCTTGTGGGCCAGCTGTGGCAGGAGCAGGCTCTTGGTCGCATCACGGAGATGGGCCTGGATTATTTGGTGGAATTGGACCTGTGTGAGTTGTGACGACGGCGGAGGTCTGTCCTTAATGTATCTGCAGAACTCGAGGACGTTCTGCAAAGACAACATCGGCGTCGTCATGCTATTGTTGACTCTCCGGGTCCATCTGTGCGAATACAACAAACACACACAGTTACTGCTATTGTTGTGTTGCTATTGTGTTTAAAAAGCAGAAAGAGCATGTCAGGTGTGACATCACACTGACCCTCGAATGCGTGGCAGGTTGTCAAGGAAACACCAATCTACCAGCCGCGCGTGGCCATGGCTCATGTACAACAGCCAGGCCCTTACACGGCTGACACTGGAGTTTTTCTTTGCCTGTTTTGAGGGATTGACCCCTCTTTTGAATCGACTGTAGTCCATGAGAACGGTCTCTGGAATGTCGCGCATACACACAGACACACACACTGTATGTAAGGTGTGTGATAAGGAAAAAAAACAGAGGACAGTCTGGGTGATTCACTTACCAACATAATCAGGAAGGATGTTCCCTCGTCCCATGTAAAGTGGCACCTGGGAAGTCTTTTTTGCAGGACTCCCTGATGATTTCTGGAGGAGAAGGAATTAAAGGCAGGGTCAGTCATTCTCCAGAACACTTGCTATCTTTGATCTAAAATATAAAACAAAAGATCTTTCCCAGAAACTCTGCCCCACACACACAGAAAACATTGCATTGTTGTTGTAAGCGGTCTGCACCAATTTACCAGGGGTGTAACGGTGCTGAAACCGAGAACGCAATGCAAACATCTATGGTTTTGGTTCGCTGTCAGTTTTGGCATGTCACAGCAGTTACTTTGGCTTTCATGTGGTGCTCTCATTTACATAATCTCTGAGGTGTATCCATGTCCACCAACGAATGAAAACTGTCCCAATGCCCAATGGTTTATCTTGAATGCTGTGTCTCTGTGTGCGCAGAGTGTGCTGGCTTTCAAAGTGTTTGGTATGCTTGGCTTGCTTGTATCATGTAGGCTAACTTTTAGCAATATCTTTCACATGAAGGTACATTCCCTGTTTTCGCCCCTCAAGGAAAAATATTTTAAAGAAACTGAGATATTAAATAAACCGTGGCTCAAAAACTGAATCCACCGTACCGTGGATTTGTTGAACCGTTACACCCATACTATATGAAGCCAAGGCTGTGTAAAAGTAACAGATTATTCTTTCAGCAGGCACAGAGAATGGTAATATAGTAAAATGCAGTATAAGCAGTGGTAAATAATTGGTGGATTTTTAATAAAAGTGTATTATGGTAAACGGACTGCATTTATATTGCACTTTTATTCAAAGCGCTTTACAGTGTTTTCCCTCACATTCACCTATTCACACGCCGATGGGGATTGCTGCCATGCAAGGTGCGACCACCAACCCGGAGCAGTTTTAGGGGCTAGGGGCTTAGGCATTTTGCTCAAGAAAGCTTACAGGTAGGACAACACAGGGTTTGAATCCACGACCTTCCGGCTGGGAGAGACCCACCTTGTGTGGACGCTTACATGCCCCGCTGGACCCAGGGTGGGCTGGGCAAGGCTGAGTGTGGTCAAGCTGGGCGGGGCCAGGTTGGGCGGGAAGGGAGGCTGAGACTACCACTTCATCTTCCTTCTGCTTGGGACCTTGAGCAGCCTTGACGGGGGCCAAAGCAGGAGGATTTGAAATGTGCTCTAAAGCTAGCTCATCCTCCCTTCCAAACCCCCCTCCCCCCACAATGTCACTTACCGCCTGCTGGGGCTGCTGCTGGGCGAGCGACAGCCTCATCCTGACATCTGCCAGCTTCTTTTGTAGGACCCTTTTTCTGGCCTGCAGCCTGGCTACAAGAGCCACCGAGCCTCCGTTGTCACCATCAGGTCTGTCCAGCCTGGTCGCCATGGGCACCGCTGGACAGGACGCCCTCAGGATAGCGAGCCGGGCGATGGCCGCACGCCTCTTGGTAGATGACACGAAGGCTTGGCATTGGGCTGACGTCAGGTCGCGGTGGCCGGCCTGAATGTGGCGGTCCAGGCGCGTGCTCTTGTATGAGCAGCCGCCAACTGGACAAGGCTCATGGCGGATATTAATTTTGCCTGATGCCAGCTTTATAAGGATGAGCCTCTCGTCTCTGTTCTTCACCAAGTGCATAGCTTTAAGGTGTTTGTTGAGGCAGGCCAGTGACCTTCCACAAATGGGGCACTCTTTGACAAGCATGGCTGTGGAAGCAGAAGAAGATGGACTGCGTGTAGTGCTTTTCTAACCATCAGGCCACTCAAAGCGCTGTACAGTATTGCCGTACATTCACCCAATCACACACACATTCATACACTCATAAACCAACGGTGGTGTAAGCCATGCAAGAAGAGCCCAGACCACTAAGAGCAGTTAGTGTTGCTCAGGGGCACCAGGAGTTAACAGTGTTCATACAAACCAGTGACTTCTTGATCGCCTGACATAAATGCAAGCTTTAGTTTCATTTCGCAGTGAGAATCAGTCTGGAAAGAATCGGAATCATTTTGAATGTGTCCGAGTAGCAACTGAACTTTCCAATCAGCGTCGTACATACGAGCATGGTTTTTCAATCAGCTCTTGTTTATAGCTACACAATCGTGGTAGTGTGCCGACCAGTGGCGCAGGATATGTTTTTTATGTGGGGGGTGAAAGGAAGTGTGATGAAAAATTTGCTTTTAGTTATTAATACTAAATACTGAATAATGCCGGAGTGAAATCTGTCCCACTCGGGACTTGAACCCTGTTCCCCAGCGTGAAAGAGAAACAGATTACAAGGATGCCACCCGGAAGTTACAATACATTGTACTATTGCATGTATTGAAGTATTTGTAAGTAAGATTTACTTATGGTTGCAGTGCAATTGTCTTGACATCGTTACACATGGTTATGACATACTACACTGGTCAACATGATCACTGGTCAACAACACATGCCATTATAAAGCTCCCTATGAAAAAAACAGGCATACTAAAATATTGCCCTTCCAAGAAGGTCAATGAACAAACCTATATGCACAGGGGAATTGTCAAGCTTTTAGGGGAATTTGCCAAAATGGTGCAGGTTTTAGACTACACATGGTTTTACAAGCCTAAGAGGGAAGTGTAATATTTTTTAAGCTTTTCTGAAGCCAAAAAAGCAAGAGGAGATACCAACATAAACACAAAAACAGGACATAAAGGGTATGGTATCTGATGAGCCAAGACGAAAACTAACTTTACTGGGTGGTACAGTAAAGTTTCGTGTTGCGCGATGATGAGATCCAGATCGATGTGAGACAAATTTTGGTGCGCTAAACAAATGTCTAAAGCAAGCCAAGATAATGAAAACTATAGTAAGTTATAACTAATCATTATCTTAAAAGGCTGACTGGTAGGCCAGGTAGGCTGACTTACACTGTAAGGATATTGCTGTTCCTGAAGTCTAGCCAACATGTTCATTCACGTGAATTTTCCAGATCGTGCATTGAGACTGGTGAAATATGTAGCTCTTAAAATCATTTTGTAGTTCTGTCTGCTTCTCTCTGATATTTCAGAACTATTATTTGAGAAATGTGCCATTCCTTTATAATACATCAAACACCATTAGCCTACATTCCAGGTGCAAATCTCTTACTTTACCAGCATGCCTTTATCAACAACCAGGGTGGACATTGATAGTAGGCTAGTGGACTTGCCAATGCTGGTAGCCTTATGATGGGCATCAAAGTCGGCAAATAAAAAATAAATAAATAAAAAACTCGAATTATTAACTCTGCATGTCAGGTTAGTGGCGGCGATCTCAGAATGATACATTTGCTACCGGTAGACCTATTATTAGGTACAGACCCATTTACTGCTAATTTAATTTTACAACCCTTTTACCCAATTTTACTACAAACTTTTTTCCTGAAACATGCAATCATCATAACACTTTAAAGCTGTAACTAAACATTAGTACTACAGTCATTCTGGAGAAAGCGTGTTATTTAAACTTGAAAAATGCGGATTTTTATTATTTTATTAGCACGCATGCAAACAGGCAGCTACAGTACCGGTAGGCCTAATAGACATAGACGATTGAGAGACTGGATGTATCTCACAATCGCTATAGGCAACCTTAAACAACTGGTAGGCCTAATAGAAATACGTAAACAAAAACTTACCATAAGGGTTCGTTTTTAAATGTGAGAATATACCTATTTGCAGGCTGTAGTCTTTAAATAGTCTTCTTTCTGTGATGTAAATCACACACACCACATTGCACGTGGTGCCATTGCACGCTAGATACATTAGGTGGCGGCACACGCATTGCATGCAGACCGCTAGAAAAGAAAGGAAGAAGACAGCTGTTTTGTTGTGTTTCCGCATTATTCCCCACCAGAACGTCAGTGTAGCCTACAGTACAGGAGTAGCCCACGTCTTCAAGGTAACGTATATTACAGTACATAAAGCCAAATAGTCGTGCCGAGATTGCTGTGGGAAATAGACAATCATTGGCTGTTAAAAATTATAAATGTCCTACACTCATATAATTGACAAATGTGCGTATTTTTATATGATTGCGTTTTGTTCTCATTAAGCACGTCGTGACAATAGAACGTAGACATGACAGATTCCCGAAGCCCGTTTATAGCGACCATTGCGCAGACTGCCACTTCAGCTGCTGACGCCTGCTCACCCGCAGCAGAGATGGACCCGGTGGAATACACCCTCCGCAAACGACTTCCGCGGAAACTTCCCAAAAGACCAAACGACGTCTACGTCAACATGAAGACAGATTTCCGGGCTCAGCTGGCCCGCTGCCAGAAATTACTGGAAGGCGGAGGCCACAGGGAGATCTGCGTACACGGCCTGGGACTGGCCATCAACAGGGCCATCAACATCGCCCTGCAGCTCCAGGCTAGTAGTCAAGGAGCGTTACAGCTGGCAGCCAACACGTCCACAGTGGAACTGGTGGATGACCTGGAGCCTGAGGATTCCGAGGAGACCGGAGAGCCCATGACACGCACACGCAACAACTCTGCCATTCACATTAAGGTTTTTTACCCTCAGTGAACACCACCCACAATCCTCTCCGTTTTATTTAGATGTAAGCAACCCAACTGAGAGATAAAGGGACAATATACCTAGATTCCCTCTTCAGTTCAGTTGAATTAGAAATGCATGTGTCCACAACCATGTAGCTGTAAATGGGGTAGGGAACGGTTTGAGCCACTCAACTGGATGCACTGTTTAGTAAAAGCCAGCTCAAACAGCAATGTTTTCAACACCACCATTACAGTAACATTGAGTATTCATTTAACATCAGGCAGGAGAGGATCTGCAAGGTGTGTGTGTGTGTGCGCGCCTATGCTACTGTTTGACATTGCTTGACTATCATATTTCCCATATTTGAGAGGAATGATTTTTTTTCATTTGTTTGGAAAATGTATTCATTTTGATTGACATTGATGTGCCAAATATGAAACTAAAATGTTTTACTTTTAAAACCTAAAGGAATGCCGAGTGTTTTCAATGTATTTATGTGTGAAATGTAATATTGACATGCCATATAAACCACTGTCCACTTGATGTCAGGATTGCTCTTTCAACAATCATAGATGGTACGTACAAATAATGACTGTAAAAAGTTATGGGGGACAAATCACTTCTTCCAGTGAATTAGTTTCTTAGATAAACACATTACATTAACAATCCACCTGTCATTCATTTCATTTCAGGGGAATGTCAACATATGACTTATGTCATATGTAAAACATATGTTTTAGAGACTGATCTGACTGATTTAGGCACTATGTTAAATATATATCTGGATTGTGCCCTTGGTGTCACAGTAAGGTCAAATTGAAAAAATACAGACAAATATATATTAAAAAAAAAAAAATTGAAAAGGAGTACAACAATTTTAGCTTAATTCTTAAATTTTTATAACCACACCAATTGTTATGATTGTAAATGTTATTATTGTTGACCTGCTAAAATACAATTAATTTAATTTAGACTGTTTTGAGAGTGTTTACTGATGATTATGTTCTGCTAACAGCCATAAGGGCACAAAGACTGTTTGTCATTGTAGGATTGTGATCTTGAGCCCGTAACAGCTCAGGCAGTAGGGTTCATGCCAAAAACAAGTCAAAATATCCCCCGCAGAAATGGTTTGACAACAGAGACGCACTTCCTTGTTTCCATCCATCCACTCATTATCCAAGAATAATATTTTGTATTTAAATACCAACTGATACAATGAAGGGGGAAAAAATAACACAAACAACAGGAAAACAAACAAGTAAAAACAACCTTAAAACATAACTTCCACAATCGGATATGGGCATAAAAGGTAAACAACAATAGGAAGACGAAAACAAATCTGAAATTAGTGAGCATCCATGTCAGCAGTTCCCAGGACAGCGATTGCATGAGTGCTGTTTCATGACGAACAAGAGAATGCTGTGTGACTGAAGAGTGTTACTGTTGTGGCCCTACAGGATGTCATTACAAGGGCCAATCAATATTTTTCCTGGCAGTCGTGCTATCGGTATAAGGGCTCTGGATGGGGGCCTGTAAGTAGCAGCATGCACATGTAGATAATCGCTTAAAAACATCACCATTCTCACGTAGTCCAGTTATATTTCCACCACAACCCCTCTCTTTGTTAGAAAAGTCAACCTCACATCATTAGCTGTTTGAGTGATCTTGAGTTTAGAGTTTTCATTTACCCATTACTGTATCACCTTGCAGGTGATGTCATGTCAAGCATTTTTTATTCCATTGAGCAACAGTTTGTGGTTTCTGCTCAATTTCAGTCAAATAGATAGGGTGCACGTTTTGATATTTATATAATTTATATTTGCTTGGGTGGAACAGTGTTTACGTAAGAAAAAAGTCCGTTTTTATAGATTTCTCTTTACTTAACTGTACAGTAAGGAGATATTTAAATACTGACTATCACTGTAGCTGTATAGGCAAGGGAAACTAAAAACAAACATTCATTTCATGTTTTGCTATAATTACTGCATCCAATTAATGGCTTCCATTCCCAATGTTGTATGTTCACATGCTGACGTTTAGGATGAAATATTAAAATTTGTCACTATAGATTTTATTTATAATCATTATTTTATCAAACCTTGTTCGTGAACTTGAATGGAGGAAGCTATCGGCTACATTCTAATATTTCACTTCGATATCACCTTAAAAGTTTATCAATTGGCTGTTAATTGGACAAGCAGAATCTGTAAATCCAAAGTGTTATCTGGGTAACATTAGTCAAATAAAGTGAGACAATAGTGTGCAACTGGACATGATTCTGACATATTCTAATAATGTTCAGTTCTGAAGCACAGAGCATAATGTGGCTCTAGTCTAGACTATAACAACTCTATGAACCTTCACACAACTATATAAAAAAATACATTCAGCTGAGACTGTACAGCAGCTTAATAGAAGACACACATATAAATGGTATAAATAGTAGAATTACACAAAAAATGAAGGATTGTTTACTTAAAGCCCCTATGGACAACAGTTGACTTTTTGACACGTCATTAAATAATAACACAACTAAATGTAATGTCAGATGATCAGTAATCACAGAAAACTGCACTTCTTGATGTTTTGTCAGGGGTGATCAGACATGAGTCGGATTGGTAGAAAAATGGAGGGAAACGCAAGACTCAATAGCATCATCCTCTACGTACCACACACACCATACAACCAAAACTCAGCACATAATCATAATTTAAAGGAAGAATATTCCATAGTGGCTTTAAATAGAATGTTCAAAAGACTCTTAAGTTAAAAATGTGGCAGGTTTAACATGGTAGGCCTCTTAATTTCTTAGAGTGGCAATAGAAAAAAACGTTGCAAAGTCATAGTCCAGGTGTAGTCTATATTTTCTGTGTAGAGATTAAGTCCAACACCGTGAGGAAGGCCAAATCGACCCACGTACGTACAGCCACACACACATTTACCAAATCAATCTTGACATCTCGTGCCCGTGCCCACACACACACACACACACACAAAGTGCTGGAGAGTACCAACTGATGAGCTATTGATGCAGTGCATCTCAAAGGCTTCATTCATGGCCAAGTTGTGCTACACTGTGTCCATACCCAAAGTCTATATTCCAAGGTGCTTCCTTCTTCTGTCCTCTGCATCGATTATTTTACGTCAGTGTCGCCCACGTCTGTGAGTGACAGCCACGCTCTCCCACCCTGGCCACATCCAGCAGGGTTAAGTCTTTTCTAGCGCCGTCCATCTCGCCCGCGGTGAGGACCCGGAACGTCAGCTGACGTCCTGCGTACACGCCGGCGCGTCAGAGAGGAGTAGGTGCACTTTGCCTCGCAGGAAGTTGACCTGGACTTGAAGCAAGTCTGCCGCCGAGGAGACGCTCCATGTCTCCTCGCCTGTGAGACTGGTCGCTGCCGATGGAGGGTACTCCTGAACAACAAATTCAACATGGCGTGGTTTACACAAACCCTGGAACATCATTACCATACCCCTATGAAAATGCATTACAGTTATTTATTGATTTCATTAACCCTGCCAATGTGACCCAGGAGCAGGTTTCCATGGCTGCTGAGTCTGCTCTCCGGCACCCAGCAGAGGTTAGTAACTGAACATTCCACGGGGCCTTCCATGGAAACTACTGGAATATGGGGCTGCTGCACCTTCTGTACTGTGACACTAGTGTAATGTGGCCTTGATGACCTAAGTACAGCTGATTTACTCTACTATTTGGTGTTCTGCGTTAAATAAGAGAATGCATTGCATATGATTTGCACTTTAATATGCAAACGAGACACACTATCTTTCATATTTAATCCTTGATGCTAAACCGTACCTGGATGTTGAGGCTGCGTAGCACAGCATTGATACTGAGCAGGTTCCTGATGCTGTTGTCTATATGGCTGTGTAGGTCTGCGTTACTGAGTGACGTCCGTAGCGTGCTAAGAGCTTGCTGTAACAGCCATAGGCCGGACTGTACTTCCTGGGCTTGAGCCAGTGCCTGGCCAGTGTGAAACATACAGTTATCAAATGCTTTGTGGTTGAATTGTTATAATCAAAAGTATATTCAACATTAACCTTGTGGAATCAATGACCAAATACATTTGATTCCAAGTGGTTACTTACATTTTTGCTTTCCCAAACGTCAAAATTGACACTGGTTTGGGGAACAGCGATGGACTCTGAAAGGGTACATCCTTCCCTACATGACCGCTGTGTGAAATTAAGAACAACATACAAACAAAGAAAACTTGATTGTGACCTTGATAGATAATAAAGCTCCATTTGAATTGCATGCTGGACTGGAAACATTCTACAAAGATTCTATAAGAGATTGTAAAAGATTATAATACAATACCAATGATAATATGGTTATTATATGGTTGATTATGAAATATCTGCATTTGTATAACATGTAATTCCATTTTATATTAAACATAAATACATGTTGACATTAATTGTTTCTTTTCTTCCTTTTTGACTGCTTTACAACTTCTATAATTTACACTTTTTGGAGAGGTTCCTATATGTCTGCTGCTCACCATGGCATTTTCTGCATCTCGTGCCTCCTGTATGAAATGATTGAGGACCCTAAGGTCACAGATTGGCCTTAGCGGTGACAGCAGGCAAGGTTGTGTCCACTCCAGCACTATAAACAGCAAGGCAAACAGTCCTGCAAACACATACAACGTTGTTTACATTTGACCAAAGCAAAATGCAGTAGTCATGAGTTGAATACCTTTGCAGCAGTAAGCAGTAATGCTAAAATAAAAGTTGCATTGATTTCCAAAGGGAAGTCAAATTACAAAAGGCTGCCAGCCATCATAAAGTACATCCTAGTCACTGGATTTCAAAATCGAATTACTGGATGTCTGCCAGTTCAAAAGCAAACACGACATTACCAGGAACATTTGATAAGGTGTTTCTTATTATAATGAAGCACATGTTCCTACATAGACATTGAAATAAAACAACTGATCTTTTCATGGTCCCCCTGCTTCAGCAGAAGTACTAAAAGCATATTACTGAACAAGACAAATGGCGGTGTACAGATCTTATCTGTACACCAAGAACTCCTGAATCTCCCTGCAGTTATCAACTTAACATTGCTACCACCTAAAAACTAAGAATAGCTTAAGTAACCAGAACAAAATATATATGTAGATAGTCATGGAAATATATCCAAAATACAGTACAATACAATTTGACTTTTTGTAAGAGAATACTAACAGATAATACCAGCAGATATACAGTTTTCTAACGGTCTGGGTCCTGCACATCAAACATAAAGGTCATGAGGTTGATCCTTGACATGCTCCTGGACTCATGGCCTATCAATATTAATGCTTGAGCGAAATCCATTACTGCTCCTACTTAAAGAGTTTGATCAAAGTAGAGAATTAATCAATAACATTTAAATCAATGAAAGTGAAAACCAGTAAACTGAGATCGTTATTTAAGTAATAATTTTCAGAAAATGTTAATGAGGAGGTTCCACATTTCAGTAACTTAAAAAAAAGTATTGCTCATGGGGTTTGTGCTCCAGTCAGCATGAATATTGAGTAGAGAGAGGCAACACCGCGTTATTCTTTATATGTAATCACGTGAGTAGAGTTGCACAGCAAAAATAGGTGACTGAGTCTGCACATTTGTTGTCTATTATGCACCATGTTGTAGGCATATGATGTGATCTGTATCATATTATAGTGTGTTTTGCATGTTTAACGTTTTAGATAAATCTACAGCTTTGGTTGTGACTGCAAATGTCACCACAATCAACAGAAAAATTAACACAATGATGGTAAGACACATTAACACAAATGTGTATTATATACAGTGACGGCAACTTTAATCTGTAGGCTCTATCTCTCGCTCATCACAAGCACACACATACACACATCCTCCCAGCACCTCTCATTGGCTGTGTGTGTGTGTGTGTGTGTGTTGCTGTTCATGTTACACTACAGGACCCAGTCCATTTGGCAGCAATAAATATCAAACATCAAACATGTTTAACCTTCCCCAACATCAGAGCCAACTGGGAGACTCAGTGGTTCTGTAACCCTCTCACTACAGGAGTAGTTAGGCAGACACAGCCTAAAAAAGCTCTGTCAACCCTGTCTAACAGGGTTAAATCACCTGAGAATCAAGCTAAAAATGGAAGTACAATCAACGCTTTTGGCCAACTATCCTGCCCCCTCGTATGTGAAAGACATTTGCTCACTGTGTGCCACAGAAGACCCCATAATTTGTCTTGCAGAAGTACATGTGGCTGTGGAATGAGTAGAGAGGTTATGAGAATTCTATCAAATTATATCATATCTCTGTTAAGGGACTTCAAAGACTACGTTCATCAGGAGCCCTCCATATTGTGGGTCATGTGGGCAACCAACCTTGTGTGTGTATGTAGTTTGTGTAGTTTAACAAGACAGATGTTCAGACTGAGGCTAAGCTCCACATGGAATATGCTTCAAAATAGATCATAGTGCTTCTGAATCCTAACACACGTCAATTAGTTAAACATTCAATGTGGCACCCTTGGGTTCATGTCAGTGCACACGTCCTCATCTGTCCAACATGGCTTTTCATAGAAACCCTTAAGGTGCTGACCTGCTTGACCTGCTTAATACTTACAGTATTAAACCTGGTTACACAAACATACACTTTTAAATGCATGCCTGAAACCTAGTGCATAATCATTTCAACTGTTTTAGACTCCAGAGTGTGATTTTGAATCTTTTTTGACCAAATAGCTATACTTAATTTAGCCTACATGCACAGAAATGTATCTATATCGAAACAACAAAATACATGTATTATTTATTAAAGAAATACACAAGATCAACAGTAAAATATAGCTGCGTATGTTCACCAAGAGTGCCAACATCATCCACCCACATTCTAATTTACAATGATAGGTATCTGGTAGGAACTTAACACTTCACAGAGCAGTTAGTTATCAGTTTAACAAGTGTGCATGACTCACACTATCAGCGACCCTTTCACCTCTGTCATGGCCTACGTGAGAATGAATGAATCTCAACTGTGTGTAAACAACACACACACACGGCTGGGATTTGCTGTGTAAGCCTGCGGACAAAGTGAAAGGTAGCAGGCTATCTGCCAGGATTCAGTGCCAAGACCTTGTTGCTATTTTAAACTATAGAAGCAATGTTATTATATCAAGTGACAATGCCCTGGATTATGGCAGGCTTTGAAATATTGGTGCAGCATATTGTTTAGAAATATCCCATAGACACTTGTGACCCCCAGTCTAAAAGATTCAGCAGCCGTTTTCTTCTGGAATGCAAACTTATTAGTGTAACACATTGTCAATGAGTGTGTGAATGAAAGTCCTAAGATGAATGACCAGCAATCAAGCATGACATACTGCGCCTGACTGGAGTTCCCATAGCTGTGTCAGCCTTTGAAAACGACTTTTCAGCTGTGTCATACTGTAAAGACTTGAGTATCTGCTGTGTCATGATTTAAGTTATGTAAGTCACAGTGAATGCCACAATACACAGCTTTCAAAATGAACACTTTCAATTCTGATGTGTCATGTTGGAAAACAAAAACTCTTTTATTATATTTAAAAAACTTTTAAATATCATGTTAGAACTACTGTAGATTTTAAGCGCAGAATTTGATCTAAAAAGCAATTTAGAATGCCAAGCACTTTTAGAAGTATAATTTTAATAAATCCAAAACAATTATTCCATTGCACAGAAAGAAGGTACCAGACCACACCATAATGTCCTGAATCAGCCGAAAAGTGATATATGATTGTTGCCACAGAATACAATTATGATATTCCAAGATATCCAGGGCCAACCAAAATAAATACTGCACACTTTACAAAGACAGATATGTCTAGACATGTTCTAGACATGATTCTATACTACAATTGCATTGAAAAGGCATAACCAAAAGGCATTGCCTAAAATATAGGCCATATAATATTGTAAAGTGACAACTGTATTTAACCCTACGCACAGATCCCATACAATAGATCCCAGGCAAAATGTATATAACTATAGAAACTAAAGAAAACCACATACCTCTAGACGTTTTCTGTAACATTCGCAAAAAAATGGCACATCTTTCATAAGCATTTTGTGAATTAATGTGATTATTAAGCAATGTAGACAACTGTCTATGCTTAAGTCAAATTAATTTAGCCAGATCCCCAAAAGACCCAAAACGCGCTCGTACCCATCCCTGGAAAAACCACAGACGTCCACATCGAACTTTGCATCTCTTGTGGCTATAACGTAAAACTGCACAAGCTAATCTTTCCTATATTTACCCAAGCATACTGATAACGCCAAAGCCTACTGGGACGAGAGCGCGCCTTTTACGCACCACCATCGGTGATTAAACACCAACTCCCGTTGTTCCTATTGCGTAAAGCATCAAAATACACTACTAAAGGATGTAGAGACAAAACATATCGAGGCATGTCATTTACTCACTGGGGAGCTCCATATCGGTATCCACATGTCCAGTTCCCTCACTGAGTCCTCGCTGTTTGGCCCATAGGTCTGTCTTTGCCTATTAATTGTAAACGAAGCTCTATTGTGGATCTCTACTTATCCGGTAGGTGTTTCTACAAACTCCCTTTTGTCTTCTTTTATTTTTTTTATTGATGACTTTGAAAATAAATTCGCATTGTTTCTGTGATCGTTATCGGAACGACTTCCTCCTGCTAGAGGAAAATATGTTTGTCTTTCGTCGTTCTGCAAATAATATAATAATATAACAATTGCCCCTAAAAGTCATTAAAGGCTCTCAAGAAGAGCGGCGACTTCCCTGTCCATTGTATTTGATTGAATTATTCTCTAATATATTCTTCTTGGTGAATTGCCCAAATATTTTACCTTAAATAATAGATATCTCAAAGCGTATGACCACTTGTCATGTGGCAATAGACATTAAAATGTAGGTCATCCCTGTTTTAACCTATAACCTATAATATAGAAGAACATAAAATGTATCAACACCTTATAAATTAGGCTACTATAGGAACAATTTGGAGGTTGAGCTAGGGTTAGAAACACATGATCAGAGAACAAAACTGATGGTTCTTTATAATTACCTTAATTCACAAATTATTAATTGATCCCATTTGAAGAATTTTGTGAAACCACAATACTATAATTTCATAGTATAATACCATATTAACAATGTGATGCAAATAGTCATGGATTTTATGATCTTAGATGGTGGCCAAATTTTATCCAACACATCTAATAGGTCGTGTAACCTCATTAAATGTTGTTTTCAAAGCATACAGTTAAAACAATTAGGCCTATTTGACAGGGATACAAGGATATAAAGGTATAACCGTAAATTTAATTGTATCACCTCCTGAACATTTTCCCCCTCGTCCAGAGGGTTAAAATGTTGCATGGAAAACACCCCCGCAACAAAATGTAATACTAATTAAAAAGACATTGACCCCTACCTGGGTCTGCTGAGTACAAAGTGGCCATCTACGCTGAATGCATGTTGCAAGAAGATGCGGTGACTCTTTCAAGGAAATGAAGTTCATATGCAGCATGAGGGCCTGTCCATGAAGGTAAAAGCATTCTTTGAATAGTTTCCTCATCAAGCAGCTTCTTTGTGATACAATTACACATCTAGAACCAGGCCAGTCCCGCCACAATAGTCACTTGTCGGCCAACCTTTGGAGGAGGGAGGGTGCATTAGTTGAACAATTTCACATTAATAGGAATGAGATATGATAACGGTATTTCTGCAAATTCTGCATTAAACAACTTAACATTTCAGTGTGGGCTGCCTCACAAGACACAGTATCAAACACATTATTCCCATGTGTTTGATACTGTAAAGGGCCACTGGAAAGGACTTATATATATACATATATATATACATTTCCTGGAAGTCCTCACTGTGTGTAGTGAAGAGGGGGCATCCTTCCCAGGCTACAGGATGAGCTGATGTCAGACAGGGCCATGATACTGTGTGTCTCAGTGTTCACTCACTGCCTTATCAGCGCAAAGACGCCAATCTGCACACAGTCTATGTACACAGGCTTATGTTGTGTACAGACCACTATACATAAAAGGACAAATACTATATCCATCTCAATGGTAAAAAATGTCATTACTTCATTGTTGTCAACATACTGCATGTCTGTAGTCAAAAGGCAAATCATCTTGCAACATGTTCCCACAAAGCAAGTGAGATGCAAATGTTTAATTTAACACCCATTATAATTATTATAATTCCTTCAGTTGATGTATAAAATAGTATTTGTTTTCTTTTCTATTTTCAATGTACATGTGGGAATTACATTCATTGTCAATATCTTCCATTAGAAGTTCACTGCAGTTGTTAGGCTCTGTCTAAATAGGTATGATTTGATCTCTAAAACTCATACCTCTCTAACACAGAGTTCCCTCTAAAGGTTTTGGAACAGCAAGGCGAATTGCATTGTTTTGGATTAACAGGAGTTTGAGATCAAAAGATGCACATGTGACAAAGACGCCAAATTAGAAAATCAGCCTTTATTCCCTGGTATTTTACTCCAGATGTGTTAAAGAACGTAGAAAGCACATTTCATCAAACCAATCCATTTATAGGTGACCAAATGTATTGGAATGTGTGACTGACATATGTTATTTGTTTCCCTGGTGTGTCTTTTAGGTTGATTGCTTCAACAATGAACTGTTATAAATGTCTATTCTTGAGTCATTGTAAATGCATTTAGCTTTTACAGCAAATTGGATTGGAATGTACTCTAAGAAATATCCATCAACTGTTTGAAGATGCAGAGACCAGCAATGTAGAGGCTATACCACAATATGCAAACTACTGGATTAGGAAGGTGAGATTACAATTGGCAAACAAGTACAGAGATGACAAAATATATTTTTGACTGAAGAGACCAAAATTAATATCATCATCTCTTTATTCCAGTTTTCACGTGAAAGAAAGAAGTGATGCTCTTGATGAAACCTATACGCTCACCTGTGAAGATCCGTGAATGGCTTTTGCTTGCATGCTGCTTGTGAGTGGGCTCATTAATATTTAGTAATAATGCAACACACGATGATAGCTGCAAGATGAACCCAACTTACCCAACTGCCAACTTATGAAGAAGAAATGCATTAAAAGTCATTAGGAGGAATTTCATGATCAGCAAGGTAATGGAACAACGCAACACTGAACACCAAGGAGAAAAGTTTTTAGACTGTCCAAGTCAATCACTGGACCTTAACTTAACTGAGCATGCATGTCCGCTCCTGCAGAGACACATCCCGAAGAAAACAATTGATGGGCTGCAGTTAAAACCTGGATAGAAGAATGCAATGTAAGCAGGTTTGATGCAGTTATTCCAAGCATTAAATGTCCTTTCGAAAAGTGTTATTTACTTGCTTTAGTTATATATAGTCTTTGCTCCAGTACATTTGCTAACCTAAACACTGGGTGGTCTATTGCTAAAGGTGCTAAGTTGTTAACACATCTAGGTGAACATACAACAAAATTAATGCTGTACATATTTAGATCTCAAACAATATTGTCTTTGTTTAGCAAACAAAAATAACTTGGCCTTGCTGTCCAAAACTTTGGAGAGGAATGTGTTTTATAATAGGCGGCTCCAGTTGTACGCGCTCACGTTTGTTAAACCACACTGACAGATCGTTAGTGTTTGCCGAACGCCCCCAAGTCTGTTTGCTCATGTCTGAGTCAACATATGTGAAAGAGAGAGAGAGGCCGAGGGACAGAGACAGAGAGAGACACACAGACACAAGGTACGTGCTGAGAGCCATGCATCCCCTCCAGCCCAGGGGGTGGGAGGTGACACTGTGTGTGTGTGTGTAGGGGGGAGGTCCAGTCACAGTGACTCCTTGTTCGGATTTGGACATAGCTGATGACTTTAGGACTGGTACAACTGTGTGTGTGTGTGCGTGTGCGGTTAAATAAAGAGAGTGGGTGAGCCCAGGAGTCACACATCCCTCCCGCTCACTCAGCCTCCCCTACGCCATGTCCGACAACTAATAAACAAAGACATCAAGGAGGCAGGGATGCAATAGCCAGTCAGGGTTCACGTCATAGTAAACAGAGTGCAGTGAAAGTGCACTGCCTTGGGGAAAACGTGTGTGTTTGTGTTGAAATGTCTCATTCCGGCGTTTGGGAGCGTATCCAAGCTACAGTAGGTCTGCCCCGTTGGCGCGCCACACAGAACAGGAAGCTGACATAAAAGAATGGAGAGGACCGGCCAAGAGTGACTCCAGGAGCCGAGGCAGGACACAGTGGCCGCTGGCTCGGCCGGAACTTATTGTTGCTGGCCTCCGCTGGGGTCATCCCAGTTTGGCAGACGTGCGCTACTGTGGTTCCATTACCACACACATATAGGGTGTTAATGTCAGGGTCCGGAAACACTATCAAAATGGTTTGTAGCACAAGATGATTTGTGTGGTATTCCTTGGCAATGGAATCCCAAGGCCTCACCTCTTAACCAAATGGGCACCCTACAGTATATATCTGGCTCACACTCTGCTTTTCCTCTACAGGCTATCCGTGGTGCTATTTCTGGCTTGGCTGTACTGGCTAGAAGTCAGATATTTCAGGACTCTTTTATTCCCAGACCCCATTGTTTAAAGTTTAACCAAGCACTAGAATCAAACAGTAGGAACAGCAAACACAACAAGGTAAACAGATTGTGTACAAGGCGTTTTCAATTGATTCAGTAAATAAAACTATATCACCATACACAGTATCAGTTGAGACAATCATATAAAGCAATTGCAATAGCACATGTTCAACTGTAGTCGACGCTTGTTCCTGTGTTTGGATTTTGGTGTTTTACTAGACCTGGCATTACCGTGCAAACGACACATTATTTGGAGACATTGTTGGTGTTGTCAAACAGTAACTTTATAACTATCAAAATCATGATTGTTCATTAAATATATTTACTACTCCTTTTTTATTATGTGACTTTTTTTAACAAACATAAATATATATTTAAATATTGAGATTTACTGATAGGACAAACTATGTGGAGACGAGCTGCATATCATTTTATCATCACAGATTCAAACTGTTCACAAGATAAACAAAGGATAAGATCCCTAAAATGTATCATACCACCATGATGGCATATGGAAAACTAACAGTTAGTATAAAGTGCCTGGAACATTTTTTTTGCCATCGTTTTTCGCCCACTCAGCCGGTTGCCTTGACGTGTAAAAGGATCATTACCATGAGATGCAATGGGTTCTTCGGCCCCATGCTTGTGCAGAAATACAATGATGTGTGGTGATGCATGCACACAGTATAGCTACTGTGCAATGACTGGAAACATCTGTTGCAGGGAAATTTCCATGGGACCAAGATAACTGTAAACTTTAAGGCTCGCTTAAAGTCATTATTTATTGTTGAACTCGATCGAAACAAAAACACCCCTCCCTTCAATGCCAGAGTGCTCCCTCAAAAGCTCCGCCCCCCACATTGGAAATTAATTACCAATGCTAGTGTTGTGTGATGCGGTCTGCACCACGTTGTGTTCCCACATGTTTTCAAATTGCAAGATGCAATCACAAGCATCTCACATTAAACATCACAATGAAACATTTGGTTATAAAAATGTGTGAGTTTGCCTGGTTAAATAAAAAAATAAAATGACCAAAGGACAATCAAATCAGTCATCTGGTAGACTATAACATGTCAAAGGTGTATGTGTGTCAGGTTTGGGCCACTTCCACGCTGTAATCAGTAGTATTTTGGAAACACTACCCTGAAAAATGCCTGTGCCCTCTTGTGGTACATCAGAAGACAACAGGAGACAGCTGGTAGAGCAGTGGTGGGGAATCCAGGTCCTGCAAGGCTGCTGCCCTGCATGTTTTAGATGTATCCCTGCTCCAACACACCTTATTCAAATAAATGGGTCATTAGAATCCTGATGAATCAGGTGTGTTGGAGCAGGGAGACATCTAAAATATTCAGCAAGGTGGCCCCCCAGGACCAGGATTCCCCACCACTGCGGTAGAGACTCATGTGTTAGGCATACATCAATGAGCCTTGGTGCATGAGAGTATTCTCACAAGCTTTCACATTCCTGCAGACCCACCATTCATGGCGTTTGGTTCTGACATTAAACATGGGGATGAAATCCTGACAGCAATTTACCTTATCATGCTGAAAATGAAGTTGACACTTCCCAAACATGCAACATTAAAAACGTGACGCTCATTGTTTGCACTAATGCCATTTATTTGATATCATGTCCATATGGACTACAATGCATCTGCAAATGAAACTGTCCTGTGAAAAACATTAAAGAATCAGCTTCAGGAATGTCCTCTCTTAACCTCTTCTTACTGTTTTAACACAGAAAACATTAGCAAACACTGGTGCAGTTGAGGTACTGTCTGGAATTTCTATAATAAATGTTGTGCCATAGATGTGTCATTTATGCACAATTAAGTTATGTTTTGGGTAGCTTTTAAAGCAGCGAGAGTCAATAGTGGAACCACAGCTCCTAATGATTTTCAGTGATTAATCCTGTTAAATAAACAAAAGGTCCATCTTATCTGAGTGACTTTATGTTACCTTGGTATTAATGTATATAGCAGGATGACCTTGCACCTACCTAATTCTGCTTTAGTGACCGACTGTTAGTTGACCTGTCCAGTAGGAGCGGGGCTGGAGGTGAATCGGGCCAACTGTTGCATGTGACTCATGCTTTTTATCTGAGAATGGGATAAGGATTTCACAAGACTGATAATGGTAATATACTTTATACACATATATTAGGCATCATTAGCCCAGCTACAATATTGGGATTATAGGGATCTACGGGTATGTCAATACTGACCTTGAATAGTGCCATTTTGCCCCAAGCAATCTTGAGAGTGACAACACTTGCACAGAGCACAGTCTCCCTCTACGACATGCCATCTGGACATAATATACCTCCTTAGAGTTGGCATGCTATAATGAGCCATCAAGGCTTGAACTATACATTCACCAGAGAACAATGGAAGCTAAAACAACTATTATTATTATTACTACTATTATTATTTTTATTATTATTATTATTATTATTATTATTATTATTATTATTATTATTATTGTAATATGGCAGCAGATATTCATCTGTCAGACAGCATTGGAAATAAACCAGTGCACAGTCTAATTGTGGCATTTTCCTCCAAAAGATACATCTTAATACAAATATTATGCCAGAATTAACCAGATATTATGCATTACCTTAACCTTCACTTGCCTACACTTCAAATTTTCAGTCTAGCGCCCTAAATAGTTTTGGACTCTGAGCTTTGACAGCTGAATATACACTGTTATTATGCATTATGAGGATTCCACACAGTCTAACCTGAATGTAGTGCTATTAAAATAGCATGCCTTGGTTGCATGGTCAGGTGGATTTTGTTTAAGAGTGGCCCTCATGTTACATGTGATAAACATCTGGAACAACAATGATCAAAAATACATTACAGGTCAAAAATGTACAAAGATCAATTCAACAAAAACATTCTGTAAATGCTGGACACTGCAATATGATTGACTTACAGCACTATTACTGAAATGTGATTCTTTTCTGATAGTTGGACCGTTACCTGTTCCCCGGTGTCCTGTTGGAAGCGGAAGGCTTGAAAACTGAAGCGCAACCTTCTGTCTTTCTCCCTGGGAAAGAACACTGAGGATGACTCAGGAAAAACACTGTCCACAAGACATCTAGAACACAAGAGCCCAGAGAAATGCATTATTTACTAACAAGGTTAGTGGACAAACACAGGATAATATTTTGACTTGAAAATATTCAGTAGTTTAACAAAATGTTGTAGCTTCTTTCCCCATTTGTGACAATATGAAAATATGGAGTTGACTGAAATGTATAAAATGCCTCAGGGGTGACTGACCCATGACTAGTGATGAACCGGTAACTGGGTAAGGATAGTGGGTCAGACTTCAGTGTGGCAACACAGTAGTCAACATAGATCCTCAGAGGAGTGTGCAGGGGGCCCTCAACACTGGCCTGAAGAAACACTGTCTCCCCCTGCTGGTACACTGAAGAACTACGTGGAGAAATCCAATCATCTGTGACAGGCCAAATTGAATATGTAAACAAGCACCTCTGCACTATGACATGTCTAATGCATGTCTGTTATACACCTTCATTATGCTACATACTTATGGTAGGGAAGACTTTTTCATAAATTGAAAAGTAAATACATTTCTCAATGTGAAGTCATTACTGACAAATTAACATTAGTCTACTAGGCTGCCAATTTATAACTGGACATATTCTTGCATATAGGTGTACACGATACATTGTAGAAACAGTCCTGTGCTAGTTTTGACCTGACATGGTGTGAAGGTTAAAATGCAACAGGCCATAGGCACGGAGAGTAGAGCTCATGGGCAGCCATGTTGGGGTTAACGGATCTCCGTTCACAGTCTGCTTTCTGTGGTGAGAAAGACAATTAATGTCAAAATAACAGATATTAGTAAATCATAGTATATCAGTCAATTTGGCCATCGATGCATCTTATAAAATAAGACCTAAAGAATATTTTTCTAAAGATATTAAACAATTATATTGCAATCCATGTAGGCTACCTCACCTCTTATAATGGCACTCAACAGGTATGACAGTTGATGGTCTTTTGACTATAAAGCCACTTTTAGTGATAGGGATCACAGCAGGCAACAACACCAGCTGATTGTGATAGATAAGCCAATCCCCATTAACCTAAATGGTAACAATTGTGTGAAGAAAATGCAAGTTTAAATGTGAGTTAATTAACAATTTAAGCATTTATAGCCTACATTTTTAAAATAGCAAAGCACAGTTCTTACTCTAGATTGGGTTCCACAGTCTTGTAGTCCAACGTGCATTAACATTTCAGATTCAGAAAAAGGACTCTCTAAAACAGGTCGACAGTGTGTCAAATTGTTTCCAAGTAAAATATGGTTGTGCGCAAACGGGATGCGCCTCTTCTCGATAAACTCCCGTTTCACCTTTATGCGCATTATTAATTCTTCACATTTTATTTCAAGACCGTTAATTTCGCGGCCAACCACCACACGAATTAGAAAAACGACACTGTGCATACATAGAAATCCCATCCACATGATAATACTATGTAGGGATAAATATTTTCCTGGACGAAAGCAGAACAGATTCACACACCTGTGTACCGCTGTCTTACCAAAAGCTGATTGCCGCGTACTGTGTTTTATCTGGATCAGTCATAACGTGCACCTATAGGCATATAATTTTTTCACCTGCTCTGTGGTCATTATAATAAATACATTCAATTATAACAGTTTAAATAGCCTATCTTTAGCGGGAATAAGTTACAATAAAATGCAAATGTTTTATCAAGACACCATTGGCTTTAGTATACCGTAACCCTACCTGGGCAAGTGGGCAGCCACTATTCGCGGAACTAAAGCGCTAACATAAGTTTTGAGACGGACACAAAACAGCGTTACATCAACACATTTATCTTAAAAATATTCCACTGAATTAATGGATCATTTCCTCGGGAAGATTCAGGAAGCAGCTAAATTTACCGAAGAAATTGACTGGGGAGGGACAAGTGTAGGAGACGTCAATATTAAAAGAACGACGAACAAAACCAACTGGACTGTAACAGATTTAATAAAGAGTGTTCACTCTGGACTTCCGAATCCACTAACACAATTTGCAGAATGTTCCGTGATAAATGGAGAGTATTTTTACTTCCATTATGGCTGTGATGGGCAGGATGATAGAGGATGGGGTTGTGGGTATCGCACCATTCAGACAATCGCTTCTTGGCTGTACTGCAACTGGTCGTCCAACGAGAGCCACAGGTGCAAGCCCCCACCAAGTCTTCCAGATATTCAGCAATCCCTGGTCTCAATAGGTGATAAACCAGTATCGTTCTCACCCTCTAGGGAGTGGATCGGGACATTTGAAGCCTCCCTTGTCCTCGACTACTTCTACGGTGTTCCATGTAAGGTGGTACACGTACGGGGTGGAGGGGAAGAGCTGGAGAAGGTGGCAGTAAAAGAACTCCACCAGCACTTTCAGAAACATGGTTCTCCCGTCATGATGGGAGGTGACAGGGATAATTCCTCTAAAGGGATTCTGGGCGTGTGCACAGGGGACAATGGAAGCTATTTGCTTGTCGTTGACCCTCACTATTACGGATGCCCACTGGAAAAGGAGGAATTGCAAAGGCAAGGATGGGTGGCTTGGAAGAGAGTATCCTCTTTGGATCAGTGTTCATTTTACAACCTATGTCTACCACAAACTAACCCACATGGGTGTAAGTAATGTTATGGACAATATGCTTTGACTTGAATTTGATATAGCCTAAATTAGTATCATTTCTGTTCTAACTCCACATGTCCTGCTTTGACTTGAATTTGATATAGCCTAAATTAGTAACATTTCTGTTCTAACTCCACATGTCCATCTTGTGAAAAATTGACAAAATGTGGTATTGTTTGTATTACTATTAGCCTATGATATGTAAAATAAATAAAATACAAAATACTGTATAACTAATATGATGCAACACTGCCATCTTGTGGATTAAATCATTTGTGTAAGAATTGTCCACCGGTCATGCTTGCTAATTCAAAACTGTTGAATTAAGTTAATTTTAGATATTTTATTAGACCACAAATAATTCAATTAAATTCACTTTTTACCATTGCAACACATTTAGATAATCAGGCTATGCATACTATATTGATCTCAGTGAGATAGATTTTATTGAAATATTTCCAATGCTGAATTACAAGTTAAAATTATAATGAGCTATCTAAATTGCAAGAAGCCCAAATTTTCTAAAATAATGTTTAAAATATCTGAAGTAATTCCATCTCAATGTTAAACCAGGAGTGATACAGAGACAAAACTAAAATAGCAACACTATCTCAAATATCTGGTACACAATCATTGTAGAATATCTGGAAGTTCTTGTCCACATTCATCCTACCCTTGAGGAACTTCTCCAGATTCTTGATGGGCACCTCTACCATGTGGTTGTTGACCCGGTCATTAAGCCCATATGCTCCGAACACAGGGAACTTGTACCTCACAAAGTACGGTGCATTAGAGTCAAACTCCGTACAGCAGTACGCGGACCACATGTACTCTGGAATAGCAACGCGATCCACGTTATCCCTCCTAATCATGTTTCCAGAGGTCGTCACCCCAGAGACGATAAAAGCCTTGCTTCTGCAGTAGTTGTTGAGGCGTTTTCGAATAAGCTCTGTGTGTTCAGCCCAGGGGCCGGTGTTGAACTCTCTGAATTGAGGCACCACATTGGTCAGGGTGTAGGTGGACGCCTTGTCAAGTGGGTCGGCCTGGTGCTCATCTGGGTTTAGGTGACCACGTTCATACTGAACCACGTCAGCATAGTCCTCCAGAACTGCCTGGCTGTCCTCGAAGTTCATGTGCATGTGAGACTGTGGAAAAGGCTCCATGTTGCTACTGGCTTTATCTGAGGCCAGCTGGAGAAACAAAGACCCTTTAAATATGACTGCATTCTTCTCGTGGTCACAATAAATCATATACTTTTTTTTTTCATCAAGAATTACATCCAATCGCTCTCAGAGGAATATAATTCAGTTGTACAAATGAGTAATTAACCGGCGTTGACTAAATGTGGTAGTAAACATTACGATTTGCATAAACACAGTGGCTACACAAATATTATATCTTCCTACACCCATTTACAGACTATGAAGCTTACCTCAAACTGCTTTTTGCAGAGAGTAGCAGTAATATCTCCCTCAGCCTTGAGGGCGGGAAGTAAATAATATGTTTCCTTATAACAATACATAATGCATCTGAGCTTCGTACACATGGATATAATAGGACATAATATATTCTGACCGCAGTCATATATTTTTACTAAACTGTTACAACCACATAACATCTGACCTGAGGCTCAAACATCCAAGGAAAGTCCACTTTCTTCTCTCCGTCAGATTTCTTGAAGATGTATGCTGAGTAGATGGGTACGTGCTTGTGTGGGTCGTAGAGGGTGACGTAGCGAGGCTTGTCTTCGTAGCGCTGGCATATCTTCTTCAGAGAGGTCCTGAGGTAGCCTCGTGGTGAGGTGCCCATATACAGAGAGTCCTTACAGCGCTCCACATGGTTGAAGTCGCCCACCACCCCTGCCAGCGTGCCCTCTAGCAGCATGCACATCACCAAGGTTACCGCCACACTGTAGTCTCCTGTGGGCATCATCAGTTTTCCCACGATCTCACGGTATTTAAGAACGGTCGGGGCTCAAGACTCTATTATCCCTGGTGCGTGCGTGTTGAATAGTTTGCAATCCCTGTCACACATCTACAGTACACACTAAAGAATATGTTCCACCTCTATGGAACGCAGTTGTTTCAACCTCATACTGTCTGCCCTTCTAACTCACTGGCCTCTCGTGCAGTCTTTTTCATATATTCAAAGTTCTTTGCGTTTAGTAGTGTGCATTCAAAAGCACTGAATGTTATCTGTGTGAGTGCAATGTGAGATAACTTTTGATAGACAAGCATGGAGCACGTCTGAATACCTCTCTCTATTCTCTCTTACTATGAAAAAGGGAGCAATCATGGGTTACACCTAATGCTTTGTTGGGCTAAGGCTAGGTTCTGTGCCTATGAAATGCATTATATATTTAAAATAAAGTATTCCAGGGACAGAGACAACGAGACGTGGAAAGATCCAATACTGTATAAAGAAAGAATGGTTTGAATGTTCATGTTTATAGTGTGTCTTATTGAAGCCAGAACAGTATTACACCAATGCCAATTAGCTTGCTGTAAAATGTAAAAATCTAAATGCATATATACCGAACAGTATAGAAATATTCTCTATAAACCAGGAACTACCTTTTTTCAACCTCCATATGCTTACTGTAGGAAGCTGGTGCAAATATGTATACTCTCTAATTAGGCGTATGTTTTATGCTTTTTACTGTATTATGTGTTTTTTAATTGATGGTTATTTCATTGGCTTGACTGTAAAGCACTTTGTGACTTTTTGTCTGTGAAATGAGATATAAAAATAAAAATTACTTACTTACTTACTTACTTACTTACTTTCTTAGTCAAATAACTACTAATTCGTTAAGTAAAATTAATTCTCCTGAAATGCAATTATTTGTATTTTTCAAATAGTCTACATTAAATTAGGAATTAGGAATATTTCCCTATATTTAAGAGACAACGTGAACATGTTTTTTTAAATAACGTGCTGCCCTTGTGTGAGGGCAGCAACTAAACTTTCCATCATAATTTAAAACAACAGAAAAAAGATTAGTTTAAGAAAGTTTGATGGTGTATTGTTCAAATTTATTAAGCAGGCAACACTTGAACACAGATTCAGTTAGCACCAAATACAGTTACATTCTTTCCAAATTCGTTAGTCAATCTTATGACTTCTACTAATAGTATCACTGGTGTTCAGTTTCAATACAAAATAATGTTAATGTTACTGTAAAGAATGCAAATAATGTAATGTTTTTAATTTATTGTGTTCAACCCCCAGTGAAGGTGTGCTGACTGCAGTTATTTAATTGATGACAATACAAGTAGCAAACAGACAGATGCTGAACTAGTTTCCCCTAATTTGTTTAACTGGATGATGGCGGCACACAGTCCTCAACAAAGATCTGAAAGTTCTTGTCCACGAATGTGGTCTTCTTAAGGAACTCCCCCAACTTCTGAATGGAGACTTCGACCACCTCGTTACTTTCTTTCTCATTTAGGCCATAGTGAGCATAGGCTGGGAACTTGTAGCGCTCATCGTAAGGTGCATTGTGGTCAAAGTTAGCGCAGCAGTAGGCTGACCAGATGTAACTGGGCACCGCCACACGGTTGATGTTCTGCCGGCGGATCATTCTCCCTGAAGTGACCACGCCCGTGACCACGTAAGCTGTTCCGCGGCAGTAGTTGTTCAGCCGCTTGCGGATGACGTGCTGCTGTTTCTTCCACGTCCCCTTGCTGAACTCTCGCACTTGAGGCACAACATTGGTCATCGTATAGGTGGAGGCCTTGTCGTCGGGATTAGCCTGGTGTTCGTCTGGGTTTAGTGCGCCACGCTCGTAGAGGATCGCATTTGCATAATCATCAAGGATGGCCTGGGAATCTTCAAAATTCATGTGCATGTAGCCGCGGGGAAAGGGTTGCATCTCGCCTGTATCAGAGGAGGTGGATAGCTGTTGGAGAAAGACGCCATGTTATAATGACATGATATTATATGCATGACATGACACTATCTGTAGCCTATATTCACCTAGGATCACTCCTTGTAGGAAAAAAATAACTTGCTATTAGAAATGGTTTCCCCAGAGACCCCTAACACATGACCCCTTGGATTTATAGTGGGGAGATCAGGAAGTGATGGGGTTTATGTATGGAGGATAATTCAGCCACTGTGAGAAAAGCTATAAAACAAAAATGTAAATATTTGCTTAGAGTAATAAAGGAATATGACAGGGTCTGGCAGTAGAGCACAGTTGCATACTTCTGAGTATCTGTTTTACCTGTGGTTCATACATCCATGGCACATCTATCCGCCTCTCCCCATCGGAGCGTTTGAAGGTGTAGGCTGAGTAGACAGGTATGTGGTCCATGGTGTTGTACAGAGTCACGTAGCGTGGCTTCTTGTTGTAATGTTGGCAGATGGTCTTGAGAGAGTGGTGCTCCAATCCTGATGGCGGGGTTCCCATATACAGGAATTCTCTACACTCCGGAGATAACTCCTTCTGAACTGTCCCCCTTACCCTTACTGTTACTGTGGTTACCATCAGGATAGTGACCTGTACCCACAATGCCATGGTTCAGATGAATGCAGAAGTTCAGCTAAACAAGCTGTCAAATCCACAGTTTATGTCAAGTGCTAAAAAAAGACGGGAGACTGTAGAGTAGAACTAAACGTCTTCCACAGCAGTTCTTGTTCTTCTATGTATTTCATGCGGTTCTACATGTGCCGGCTTAAATGCTTTGCTACCAACTGCACTGTAGCAGTGTTCACCCATGGCTGTCTAATCAGCACTTAATATGCAAAACCATTTGCCAGCATAGGTCCACCCTCTGTGGATGTTACAGCCCTCTAAATGATGGTTAATTTATGGTAAATAGGGGTTCTAATATTAGCCTTTTTGTTATCAGGTGTTTTCTTATTACCGGGACAAAAGAAAAAGGTTGGCGGCTCTTTTAACCATTAGCCTATATTGTTTTGTATTAATTGAGATCATAGTTGCTGTGCTAACTGAGGGAGTAACACCTACAGTACAGTGACATTATTCATTTCTTGTCATAATGATGTTATCATTACTAATTACTTCATTTATAATATAGTACATAATATTCATATTTAGTCTTTAGACCTGATGTTGTGTTGAATATAGGCTTTATTTAGGTTTCTGTAACTAATAGATTGAACATATTAACTAATCGCTCCCTCTGTTAGTAGGTCTAACACCTGTGACTATTAGTAATAATGCCTTACACCTAATATCTCAGAAACACAGGGAATATCAAATCATTGATTCTGCTAATCAGTTTCTCTTTTCACTAAGGCATTAACGCAAGACATCTCTGTGTTACCGTGCCGTCTCTGTTACCGTGATGTCTCTGTGTTACCGTGATGTTTCTGTGTTACCATGCCGTCTCTGTGTTACCATGCCTTCTCTGTGTTACCATGCTGTCTCTGTGTTACCATTAAGGCCACACATTGGGTATCGTAGTTTTACACGGCACAGAGTAGCCAGGAACAGGACAACAGCAGGCTCCCTGTTGCCATGGGGACTCCATGCATGTTATGACTGGGATCGGTGCAATATGAAGGAGCAGTGAGCTAGCACTGTCCTGGCTTATCTCAGTGTCCATGGGAAGGGGCCGCATGTTACCGCCAGCAGATCCACTGCTCAACGCGAGGGTTGTTTTGTTTACGTGTTAGAGAGGAGGAGGCAAGAGAGAGAGAATGACATGAGCAAAAGAGACAGAGAGTGAGCTTCATTGATAAAGCAATCAGCCTTATTGACATCCCTGTAGTACTTGATTAAACTGCTGAGGGACCTTATCTTACATGCTTTAGTAGAACCCTAAGGCATTCAAAGTGCTGCCGTTATCAAGAGTTTCCACAAGTAATGATCGCTGCTTTAGCAAAAGCCCAAGCGTGCTATGTCAATACGTTATTGCAGACATGTAAGGCACTATGTGGGCTGGGTCATACAACGAGGTCTCTGACTTGCCAGCATAGCAAGTGCTCATTGGATGTTTTACAGTATGTTCTAGAACACATGTTTATTTAGTATTCACATTTTAAAAACAACATACCATCAAAACAACCATACAACTGATAATATTCCTTTAATTCTGGGAAAGCTATTGTATCATTTGGCATGTTGCTCATATGTCTACATATTCTATAACAGTAAAGTAAATCAGAAGTGCTATGACAATTGTGATACATTCTCAAGAGACAAAATATTATTTGTTCAGAGCACTAACAGCCTATAATGGAGTTAAAATATAAGCATCATTGATGTAATTCCACTGAAATATATATATATATATATTTGTGTTTACTTGCATTAACTGTAAAATAAAAGCCATTAGCCACAGAAAATATGATAAAAAACAAAACACAAGTTGTTTGTAGAAACTGCTCCTCGATTTGTGTCCAGAATTGCCTTTGTGGTTAAAACCAGCATTACAAGCACACTTCTCCCTCCTCTAGAGGGAGAAGTTAACCTCCCCTAGAGCAGAACATGTTGGGATCTGTGAGCACTTCATGCAACAAGAAATAAACCTTCAAAGGACACATGTTCATTTAATTTACTCCAAACAGTTTATCCATACCAGAATTAACTAAAGCTCAAACTCTCTTTTCACTATCTGACTTAATCACAGTTCTCTTTCCTCTTTTGAAATTATTTTCGGGGACACATCCTTTGTAGAAAAGAGCAAGGTCACTGGACATGTCAGTCTGGCTCTTCAGAAAGGTCTCCATTGTCTTTATGGGTACCTCAACCACACTGTGGCCAGCCTGTTTATTCAGTGCATAGCCTCCATAGCTAGGAAACATGAACCTCACCTCGTATGGTGAGTTACGGTCAAACCAAGGGCAACAGTATCCCAACCATAAATATTTTGGGATTGCAAGGCGGTGCTTGTTATCTCGCTCTATGGTTGCCCCAGAGATAGTCACCCCTGTCACTATAAAGGACTGCCCATGGCAGAAGTTGTTCAGGCGTTGCCGCACAGTGTCCAAGAACGGGTTCCATGACGTATCCAGGAAGTCTGTGATCTGAGGAACCACGTTGGTCAGCGTGTAGGTGGATGACTTGTCGCTTGGCTCTGCCTGATGCTGGTCAGGGTTCAGAGGGCCACGCTCGTACTCGATGGCGTCTGTGTAGTCTCTAAGTACTGCCTGACTCTCCTCTATTAGTGGGTGGGCATCGCTCAGGGGGAGCACTTCCATATTGCCACTCTCGTCGGCAGACGCCAGCTGTAAGAGAAAAAGCAAATGAGTCGTTGAGGTATCACAATGGAGCCTTGTTCCAAGGCGAATTCCACTGCCCGCTATAGAGAAAAGCCCTACCAAGCCACAGGAGCTGTGGGAAGTGGTAGCCATTTGTTAATTCAAATTGAAAGTTTGAAGGCTCACCTCTCAGACATGCTCAGTTTGTGATATAATAATAATAATAATAATAATAATAATAATAATAATAATAATCTTTATTTGTGTAGCAGTTTTAATATAGAATTGCAGCTCAAAAGGGAATACATGCACAAGTGTGCTTCCCATATGAAAATACAGAAACACAGAGAAACAACGTAAGGAATATATAATGGAAATATAATAAAAATAAATGTGTATAGTAAAAAAAAAATATTATGGCATGCAACACATTATTGTAACTTAGAATTGTATTGTAAATGAGTCAGAAATTAGTTCCATATGACTACAGTTACATATTTTATAAAAACATCATTGATGTCCAAGGACGTTCAATAAATAAAGATATAAATATATCAGTGCTCATATTTTACCTGAACGCCACTAGTAGTGTGTGAGATCATCACACTTATCATTTCTAAAACCTCTAGTTTTAGAAATGTCTAAACATGCAACAGCATAGCAGAATTTGTATTTGACCTGGTACAGCCCCATCCATTCAGAGACACACGTGAAGCTTGGCCATGTGCAATCCTACAGTATTTCTAAGATATGCCCCTCTGGCTAATAAAAGCACTCGACATGTTACAGCGAGTTTCCATCTGTCTCTCAGTATACCTGTGGCTCGTACATCCATGGGCTGTCCATGCGCGTTTTCCCATCGGACTTCTTGAAGAGGTAGGCTGAGTAGAGGGGAAGGTGGTGACTGCTATCATACAGGGTGGCATAGCGCGGCTTGTCTCCGTACCGCTGGCAGATCTTCTTCAGGCTTCCTCCCCGGAATCCCACCGGGGGCGTGTGCATGTAGAAGAACTGGCTACAGTCTTTAAAGCTGTCGGACACACTGGCGTCCGCCAACCTGAGCACCGTCAGCACGCAGAAGACATAACCTGGAGGAGACGCCATGACTCAGCACAACAGAGGGATCTACTCTACATCACTGAAAATGAAACGGTTCACCATGTCCCAGGCAGGAGACACTTTGTCTAGCCTCAGGTATGGCATAGGCCTACTGTACAGGTGTTGCACTAACAACCTGGTGAACAATACTGACCGTTCTGTACCTCTTCAACAGACCCTGCATGCAAAGTAGCAGTAGCTACGCCTGCCTCTATTGGCTGAAGGGTTATCTTATCTTGCAGGCACATACAGGACATTTGCACAAACCTGTCTCTTTAGCTTTGTTAGACGCGCGCACACACACGCGCACACACGCACACACACACACACAGAGAGCATGCTTTATATAATGAAGTGTAATAAAGTACTTTGTGAACTGTGAATGTAGTCATTACTATTCACCTTTATGTAACAGCCCATTTCATTTCCTGGCTACTATTGATATTTCACTCCGTCAAAACAAAAGGACCTCTCCCATCAATGCCACAGGGTGCTCTCTCAGATGCTTCGCCCCCTAAATTAGACATGCATTGCCAAGGCTGGGAGAATGCGTTGTTGTGTGGCGCACACCGTTTGTTTACTCTTTTAGGAATGTGAATTTGATACTGTAGCTTATTCATTGATGTGATAACACTGATAACATAACATGTATGTTATAAGCAGCTGTTTTATGTATTACATCCATGCAGTCCATTTAGTCACCTGCACAGTGTCTGTTTTCAGTGATGCGCTCCTGGTGCCACATCCTTGGGGGTCTGGGGTATGTTGGTGTATAGGCTCGTTCTGTCAATATCTTCGGGGTTCCATTCTCTGACTGAGATTGAGGTGGCTGGGGAGCGGGTCTGGGGTC
>JAODLL010018738.1:0-26684 GCA_026546735.1 Forbesichthys agassizii | reverse complement strand
CAGATTTGTGAACAATATTTGAGAGAAATAGGCCTTTTGTGTACATAGAGAAAGTATTAGATCTTTGAGTTCAGCTCCCGATGAATGGAAGCAAAAACGTGTTGCGTTTATAATTTTGTTCATATATTCAAATGGCCCACCAAGCACTTTCTGGAACTATTTTGCCATAGGTTTAGTCTCTCCATGAACCATGTGGGCCATGTAGAAAAACCAGATAAACTTTTCAGCGTGCACACGGAACGCACAGCTGCTAGTGGAACGTGAGTAGATATTCTCTGAGAAGAATATTAGCTTACGATCGCTTACCTCACCTTTTAAGACTGCTCTCATCACACCACCCGAGAGCCCTGATAACAACAACACACACACTACCAACCCACATCATGTACACACACGCAGACGCACACGCACACACTCTCCTCTCTATCGCATCAGTGGTTGAGATTCCATTTACTGTAGATTGAAAGCAGATCTGTGAGGACCATGGAGGACTGTTTTCGTCTGAGGAAAATTATGGGTGTAGGCGCCTAGTACACAATGATGAAACTCACAAATGAATCTCTGCAAGCACTCTTACGTTAATGCAATCATAGGAAATATAAGGTCATAAGTGTTATTTAGCTATTTGTGGAGTAATTATGGATGTGTGTGGAGAATTAAGAGTCTTTAAAGTGCCTCTATATGACATTTTACCACTAGATGTCACAGTAAGCACATCAATATCTCAAAACCAAAACAAATGCTTCATCCACACACAGACACACACACACATACAAAAGGAAAAATGTACAACCTGGTACAAAAACAACTTTGTCTCTATTGCTAATTATCCTGTTCATGACAACTGTACATTTTTATATTACTCTAACAGATGAAAATATATTTAGGTATACATTTATCCCATTATTTTGGATAGCCCGGTTACAGGCAGTCCATCCCCAATACGCATTGACTACCTGCTAAGCATTCTTGAAGGTGATGCTCCTTAGTACTATACTTACCAACAGATGGGTATAGAAGTTTAGAAAAACTAACAGTGTAAAGGAATAACAAGTCACTTTGGGCGGTTCCATTTGAAGACTCCGATTTATTTAGGAAAGTATTTGTTTAATCTGTAAATGTTTTATTCTTTCAGCACATTAGACAGATTCCTTTCTAAACTCATGTTTAGCAGTATTTATTATATCGGCCTGTGCTTGTTATGGTTATGGAAGACACTGATTAGACATTAGATGCCTCCATGTGTTCATTCATTTGTGAGGAACTACGCCCCTCAGAGACATTATACACACTAATACAGGCACACAAACACACACACTTTCAATGGGGTGCATAAGCATGCATAACTGGATATTTGTAATTCATGTGTGCAATAATGCAGATCAGTTTCCCTCAACAAAGCAGTCAAATGTGTGGAGTACGCACTCTTCAACAGCACTCTTTTGCTATTTTGATATGTAAGATATCTTGGAAAGTTCAGATGTTTAGGGAACTAAGGCCTTTGTTGAAATCTTTCCAAATCTGTGCACTGTATTGTCTCAAGCCAGTCAGCCGTGTGTGACTGATGAACACTATATCACAGATAAGTGTATACGTATGCAGAAGTTAATCAAAAAGCTACAGTTTCTCATCACATTACCATTTATACACTTGGGGATAGTTATTAGTATTGTGTAGTGTTAGATGCAGATTGTCATAGTGTGTGACATCAATCAATCAATCTTTATTTATATAAATTGGTTTCTAAAGAGACATTTTGAATTTTGTTATGTTGTTATGCTTTTTCACCTTAAAATAATACACATTAGCAACATTCCTTCCAGCCATTTGGACTAACTCCTCGTGGCTCTTAACAGTATTGCCTATTACATTAAGCCCTTTACCATTCAACAGTCTGCGTGATTGTGGTTGCCGCTTGGTTTTAAGGGGAGAGCAAGCCACAGATCTTCTTGATAGTCGTGGTGACAGACGGTTTGACTGGAAGTCTAATTTCCTGCCTCGCTCTCTGCACATTCCTGTGTTGAGGATAGCAATTAGCTAATAAGCACAACTTAAAAGTTTCAACACCCTACCCACCAAGTCAAGATTTGAAGCACATCGTTTTATTACTTTTATTGTTTGTTTGCCCTACTGTTACTCACTGCTATCACCTATTCTCAAGTTATTGTTCTGACTGTGTCCTCTCTTGTATAAAATGTGATTATTTCACTCTGTAATTTTGTAAGCCATTTAGTTTGCCTATAAGGAAATAATTAATTGTGTAACTACCATACCTTTCTTTGGAAATAAAACATTTATCTTCTATGGAATGAGTAAACTGTTTATAACAGCACTCTAGACATAGCTGTCAATATTGTGTTTGTGCGTTTGTGTTTGTGCGTTTGTGTGTGCGTTTACGTGAGTAAACATTGGGTATTAAGAAGTCTGGCACGGACCTAGCTTACACTGCAGAAACACATGCTCACTTGCAAACAGAGCATTGTGTGAGGGCTAAATTAAACATACAGGCTGTAACCCAGTGTTAAATGGAGCTATACAGTAGGTGGTTAACTGGGTTATTATTTTTCGTGGTGGTCAAGTGATAGTCTCACAGGTCAATACACTTTTTATTTCAGGTGATTTCGAGGACCTTTAGCTAAACCATCAGGTATTAAAAGTAAAGTTTAGTTCAGTACAGTTCAGTAAACGTCACACTGCCATTTGTTAGAAAATATTGGATGTTCAGATCCACTGGCCAAACATAAGGCCAAAAATGAACTGGGAACAGACACAAGGCACAGACCCTTCAATAAGTCACTGGTGTGTGCGTGCGTTCGAGCATGTGTGTGTGTGTGTGCATGCGTGTGCAAACTTTGCCCCAGGTAGGATAAACAAACACTTGCCATGGTTTGGCTAGATTTTAAACCTTATCAGCACTGAGAATGAACGACAACATAGATCTCTTGTCTCTCTCTAGCATGGTTTTGCCACAGTTGCTTTATTACCACCCTGAGCACAGAAAACATGTGATGGCAACTTTTTGGATTGAATACATGACAATTCCACCAGTACCGTACAAAAAGCACAAATTCCATTCCAGAGCAGTAAATATAGAACATAAAAGTGTGAGAAGTGTTAAGTAGTCCCTCAACATGATTTTCAATGAACATTTAAACAATGCTTTACCAGGAAATAACTGAAATGTGCAATACCTTGCGTCAACCCCCAGTTTTTACACACCTCAGGCTATGTCACGCTAACTTCGGTAGCGGTGGTATTTACAAACGTACGTGGAAATACCTCAGAGAGTGTGAGTGCTTTGGTAAAAAGTATAGGAGTTTGTTTGTGTGTGTCATTGCACCTTAGTCATACATCTGCAAATGCACACATCTGTTTGTCATTTTTGTGCGATCCCCTATCATTGTGTGTGTGTGTGTGTGTGTGTGCGTGTGTGTGTGTGTTTGTGTGTGTGTCTGCAAGTGAAACCTGTCATTCAGTAGGTCAGTGCTCACCTGCCAGCTCAATGACATGTTTAGTGAGTTTCTAGAACTCACTGATTGAGGGTTGAAGAACACTGAAAGGCTGGCGAAAGGAAAAGGGGTTAAAAACCTGAAACTGCTTTATTTGTGTTTCTGTTAGTCTCTGTGTATACGTTTCCCCCCCTCCCCCGAGAATGTCTCTTGTGTGTGTCTGCGTCTCCACTGCTGTGCGGCCAGACAAAACCACTATATGCTATTAGCTAGACCGACAGCATTTGTCATTTTGTTGTGCCCACACATGAGCACCCACGCTCCGTCTATCTCGCTAAGCTGCCCGGTATGAGCGCGTAGCGCTGGAATGCGTGTGATGCAGTCTAGACGGAGTACAGCTGATCCCTGTCTGTCCTCCCCGATCTGTCCTGTCCCGCGGGATGTTGCAATGCGCTGCATCCGAGGCGCTCAAGTCGTGTCCTGACCTATACGCAAAAAATAAAAAAGTATTCCGCTAAAGTTACAGGGGAGGGGGGGGAGGGGGGGAGGGGAGGGGCGTTGGATAGACACATTTCCGCGAAAAGAGGATTCATAAAGAGCAACCTGTGGCGTCAGGTTGTGAGCACAAACAGCCAGTCACCATGTCTTGTTTCCACGTGCATCAACTGGAACAGTATATGGGAGTTTACAATCACAATGAACATTTTATGTATTTAATAATATTGAATGTATTCAAGATAGAATGTGCTTATTTTATGAACAGTGATGACACATGATACCACTAACTTGAAATGTGCAATGAATGTGAATTGGAAAAAAGTGTATTACGATATTTCTTTCGGCACGACGTTAGGATAAAGCACTAAGTCCTGGAGTATCCAGCCCAGTCCTGCATTACCGAACAGATCAGGTCGTTGGTTGGTGGTGAATCATTGCCATAGCGTGACAGGATTTCCTTGGCATGGGATTGAGCCAGAAACAATTCCAGCTATTGGTTGCAGATCTGCCGTTCCACGGGTGTCTTGTGACTTTTCTCAGAGCTTCTGCAAACTTCAGAGAATATTATGTTTAAGAACATGACAAACATATTTATAATACTACACAGACATAACATACATAACGCAGACTTCAATTAAATTGATTAGCAATATTGTCATTTTAACACATATAGCCAAATATAAAAACATATATTTTTTCAAGCAGCATGCAAACTTCCGGTTTTACTTTATTTATAAAAACAAAACGTAGTTTATCTGAATAAAATCTGCTTTAATTAATTTCTATTGCTGTTCATTGCGTTAATCTCGTCTATCACCATGGATTAAGCAAGTTCAAACAACAGCCTTACTACAAGATGTAAATCAGTGGTGTCAGGAAGTGCTTATTAATCGGCCAAGATTTTTTATTTTCATTCAAGACAATCAAGATAAGATTAAAATGAGCCAAACCAAAGAAGAAAGCCCTTATTTGACCTAGTGAATTCCATTAGGCAAATCCGTTTAGTTGTAGCCTTAAAAGTGCACTACTGGTGTGGGGAAGTTGTGGGATATGGTTAATTTCTGTGCCGAACAGAGAGAGGTCTTGAAGACAGTCCTCCAATCTAATATATTACATAAACGAGTGTTTGAATATAAACATTTGTCAGAGGGCTACTGCAGCTAGACAATGTGTTTTCAGGTAAGGGTTGGGCACCTTCTCCTGACACCTGTAAACTAACGTTCGCAGCAAGAATCTCTGATTGTCCCATTAAAGCTGTTGTAGGTAGGATTTGAGAGTTGGATCGAGAGTTGCTGAAGAATAAGGAAATACAGCAATATTTAAAAAATGAACCACTCTATAAACCCTTCTTCCTCTGCTCCCTCCCTCTGGAGCCTGTTGGTCTGCCATTGTGAAGCGGTGTTGACAAACCTGCTGTAGCTGTGCACACGCATTTGTGTGATTGACAGGCTAGGTAGACTCGATGGACCAATCAGAGAAAAGAGGGCATGATTTCATTTGTCATATTCATGTAGCTGGCAAAATCTGATACCAACTGATACAGTAACTGATGTCTATGACATTTATAACGAATTAGCCTAGACTACATGTATACAGAAGGTACGTACAGCACCTCAGTCAATCGCTAAAGTAAGATGCATATCGCATGCGAGAAGCGGCTATAAAGCAACTTCACATTACGGTTGGTCGCAAAGTAAAGTCAAACCGGCTATTCATTTGACCTCAATCGTATTTCACATATCTACACTTGGGGCTAGTGCTGCCATGCACGTGACATTGGTGTCTATAGCTGCTTATCTTCCCACCCAAACGCCACTGTAGGTTGTCACCTCGCGTGCACTCGAAATTCCTTGACCCACATGCCATAATAAATATACGGCATTACCTTGTAGGCCACAGTAGGCCTACTATATATGTTATTAGGAGTCACAGGGTTGTTTACACTGTCAGCAGCACCGTGGGAGCGCACGCAAGAAAAGTGATGACAGACACTCAAGAATGTCATTACTGCGCTAAGCTAACCGGTACGCTAGTTATGCAGACAAGGGCGATGTCCTTGCCAGCGGCATACACGTAAATCCTTCTCCTGGACTGCATGACCTGCAGGCTGTGGTGTCTCCCAGGTACACATGGCAACCCAAATATGAGACAGAGCGTGGGAATGTGCTCATGAGCAAGATTGGTAATGCAGAGAAGCAGCACAGAGGAGGCAAAAGAAGCAAGTGTAGGAGAGTGGAGAAAAGATATAGACAAAGGCAACTAGAATGTATTCCAATATGCTGCCACATCACTGTAATTCCCCTCCAAATATAGTGCTGATTGTTTTCTTCCTTTGTAAAGGATCACCATGTGATGTTGTGTGTGTGTGTGTATTGTACACCTATACCTTGTTGGTCCAAGAGGAATACAAATAGTAATAATAGTTAATAATAATAATAATAATAGTAATAATAATTAATAGTAATAATAATAATAATAATAACAATAATAATAATAATAATAATAATAATAATAATAATAATAAAGGAAGATTAATCTTAACTTCAAACAGCTGTTATGTACTCCCAAATTTTAAAATGGAATATTACTCCTGTGATAGGCTGACTGGACACATATAATTATGAATTTGTATGCATGTAGTGATTGGTCCATCTTGTCAATAGTTTGTTTTTCTCAAAAGGCTTTCTTACTTATCTCACAGACCAGCAAATGAGCATCGTATTGTGCAAAACCCTCAGGTACTCACAGGGCACATCAAACCAGCAAAAACATCTGCGGACATCCCACCGTTTCTGGGATGTGGGCCAGTGATCCGGGGCTCGTTCAGAAGCAAACCTACAGGAGAAACACAGTGAATGTTGACTGAATGGACTTATTAGCACACGCTTGAGGAACAATATTGTCTCTGTGGACTTCAAAGTGAAGAGAGGGTCTGGTTTCAACTGTTTGACTGTTGGACTATAGGTGATGAGATGTTTTGGTGGAAGCTGCTGGGCAACCCTCTATTGAATGTGCTATTTCTCCTTTTCATCCCTTAGAATTTAAGGGATGAAATCCATATAAGCAAATAGTCCATATAAGAGAAACAGAGTATGATATACATTATAAGCTTATGGCACAAAACATGCAAAATATGCAAAACCAGACTACAGCATACAGCATACCCACAGTATAAGCATGAAGTGGTGTCCGAAATCACCCTTTATACTAATTTTACTTAACTTAAATAACTTATATACTAATTTAATGTTAGTTTAGTTTCCTATAATTCATATTTTGTCCCAATATGTCCAATATACACACATGGCTGACAAGCAGACTCATTTACAAATGGAATGGGACAGTATATACTAAAACATGTAGTGAATAGTGAACACACATGGCTGACAAGCAGACTCATTTACAAATGGAATGGGACAGTATATACTAAAACATGTAGAGTGAAAAACATGCCAAAAGAGATTATGTATATCTCACTCACACACACACACACACACATACACGCACAAACATACACAGTGTAGTGAAGACAGTAGTTGTGGCAGAGGCCTCCTTTGAACCTGTGTGATTATTTTCAGGGAAATTAAGCATGCTAGGAATACATCTCTTAAGGGAGCCTGTTATATTTGCAGGTCTCAAAGAACTCCTTGTGTGTGTGTGTGTGTGTGTGCGTGTGTGTGTGTGTGTAAGAGTGAGTAAGAGAGAGAGAGAGTAAAAGTGTGAGTGTGACTGTACTACCTGAGGTAACACCTTCACAGTACAGTCAGTAGGGTTTGTTCAACACAACGTTTGGTCTCTACCACAATGGAAGGTGATATCAATGAGCTACATAAAGACTGGATCACATTGAGCTGGGTCTCGACCCCGTAGCAGCGGTAGATGATCCCGGCCTAAACAAACCTGGTGGCAGGATCATGTTTTCAGAAGCCCCTCTCCTCACCCCACCTGCTGTCTGGGAATATACACAGACCATGTGAACATTTAATAGAATGTGACTTCGTCTTTGTATTGGGGTACATTTAAAAAAAAAAAAATCAGATTAAACCAAATCATACAGACAAATAGGTAGGAGCTGGAATGCTTTAAAATACTGTAATACATAAGGTAACATCTGAGACAGAACGGGTGTTTTATAGTATAGTTACAGATTATTGTATTGTTGATATTAACAGCAACATGCCATACTGTTACAGCATATGACACTGTAACTGTAATGTAATGTTACATTACAGTTACATCACTATTACTTTGTTACATTACACTTTGTGAGTTAACATATTAATTACTTTTGGAACAGTTGAAAAAGGCATATTACTTAGTTATATTAAGTTAGTTTAAAGAAGTTTAAAGATCCCATTAACATGTTTACAAATAAAATATAGCAAACTGCAGCTGCAGATTAGTATAACAATTCTAACTTTTGTACAACAAACAAATTGTATTAACAATTGTATAACAAAGAGGTTTAGTTGACCAGGTTCATATATTTGCACTTTCTCAAACCGTAATCTGGAATATATTACATATTGACAGATCACAGCCATGCCTGCTTGCATCTCTGTTGGACAGTTGCCTCGAGAAAAATACACATTCCTCTTTAGTTTTAACAGGTGCGTGTTTTGCTACTGGTAGCTGGGTATTAGGGTAATGTATGAATAGTATAGCCTGTGTATTTACCAGTGGGAGGTAGCTATTGAGGAGTACAAACTGGCTCTTTGATCACACTGGACACTCTGGGTCAAACCCAAATCCCTCGGCTACCCCGACCATCATGACGTACTGTATATATGAATGTGTCTGCCTAGGCCTGCGTTTGTTTTTCTCAGGTTATCTTGTGACATATGTCATATTTAGCTAAGCCTGCCTTTGAAGCTTTTAAAAACAAGCTTTTCCTTTCACAGTGACACATAAACAAATGCAACACGTGTGCCAAGTTAGTGCACACTGCCCAACCTGACAGACACGTTGGTGTGGAGAACATGTGTCAACATCACCAGACAGCTATTGACTTCAACCAAATACCTGTGTGGCGCTCATGTGTGCAATATGGAGCATATTTGTGTGACAGTGTGTTGTTGTTTGTGAGTTTGAGCATGTGCTTGTGTATGTTCGGAGTCGTCTGCAATGCCCGTTAGCAGAGGCCCTGTACGTTTCTAGAACATTACTTTTTCACAAACACTGTGGGAAGCTAAGCAATGATGGAGGCATACGAAAAAAAAAACAATGTTTGGTGCACTCATATTTCACATTCACATATGACGAACAACATTGATGAGAATGCGTTAAAAAGTGTGCGTTCATGTGAGTGAGTGAATGAATGGGAGAGTGAGATACAGTTTTCAGTGTTGAGGAATGCACATGGGTGCCATAGGTCTAAATACTGCCCACTCAATGTGTGGTGTGGAAGGCTTAAGGCGCTATTACAGGATATGTGTGTGTCTGGCTCGCAGTGGCTGTGTGTGTGTGTGTGTGTGTCTGCAAACGGCATTACTGCCAGCTATCAGCCCACTCTGGCCATGTCTGGAACTAGCTTTGACTCGTCAAACACACACATATATTTTACGCAGTTTTACGTACATGAACACACACACACACACACACACACACACACACACACAAAAGAAACATTTTGAAGCAGTCTATGGCTACAGAGAGAAAGCTGAACATGGAAAACCAAATGTCCTTTCCTATGTTCATGGAATAAAGACCTTTTCGGGAATGCCTAGATGAGCTAGGACCAGCTATCTGTCTCCAGCGCATTCATACAAAAGCGTCTGTATCACCATTATATTACCATCCTTAAATAGAAGTGTTATTTTCCTTATGTTAGATTCCTCCATGTTCATTTAATACGCTTGTTCTTCCCTTCACCTTGGTCTCTGGTACGCGCGTTTGCATCCGTAAAATAAACAGAGAGAAAGATTCAGACATGTTGCAAATATTGCAGTATTTCAAGCACTGCACTGTTCACTAGCCAATTTTACATTACATTCTATAGTCTATTCTGTACAGAGCAATTTCAAACATTTTTAGCCACAATCCCCTAAAATGTGCTTTAATGCTTATTAAGACCGTATAAGATCAGATTTCAATAGCATTATCGAATATATAAAAAACATACTTCTTGTCGCATAAAGTGGGACCAGCCAATGTGATCGCATGTAGCCCTTGCCCTAACAATACCTGGCACACAAGTTGCCCAGCATTCTCCAATGCTTGGCTGGGCACCAAAGCACACATGTAATCGGCACTTATGGTGGGTATCAAATGAAATGGATGAAAATGTTTGACATCTTTCATCACATTCACCATCCCTGTTATTTATTGCGGATTATCTACTGTACCTTGAACTGTGAGGGACAAGGTAAGGTTTGTAAAAGCACTGACAGGTAGAAAACAAACAGTATGTTGAAATATCTCTCTCTCTCTCTCTCTCTCTCTCTCTCTCTCTCTCTCTCTCTCACACACACACACACTCGCAATTTGTTTTTGGCTTTCCTGTGACTTACCGTTTATGTTTGCAAGCGCAGCTCAGAATCTGATTTTGTTGCTTCTCAATATCAGACATCTGACCCGATGTCTCGATGAAGTAGATAAGAAGTGTATTTTAGGCTTGTCCGGCTCACATTACAAGACATGTCATATACATTACCTGCTTTCTAGGTATGAGGGTAATCCCTATTCAGAAGTACACCTGGGCATAATGCCATTTGCAGTATTACGTAACATAAACATCTGCCCCTTGAAACCTCTTTAATCCCCCCCACACCTTAACATGGTTGAAGTGACTGTGAATATGTGTGACCTCAGAGATAAGATAAAGATACTCTACTTCAACTATGCTCACATGGCTAGAATGTTCTTGGAAAGAACACAGGCGTCACGCAAGAACGTTCTCATATTAAACAACAACTTGCAAATTGTTTGTTGCTTGAATGCATTCACGTGACCTATGAATTAGCGTAATATGCTCTCCAGCACTGCCATATACAGTATAGGGGTAGGCTTCCCACTGCATCTATCAAGCCGCATCATTAATAAAGAAATGACACGGAAGCTTTTGCGAGTTCAGAGAATCTCACTCAGTTTTTAAGGGAATTAAGTGACCTAGATTTGGCTATAGTACTAATGCTGTTATTTATGTTGTTTTATGTGCTCCATACTGTGACTGAAAACAAATAAAAAATTAATCTTGCCCAAAACACAGCAGTCTAGAACAGGGGTTCCCAATCTTTTTCACGCCAAGACCCACCTAGAGATAACTAATCTATTTAGAGACCCACCAAAGTACCAGTAACGTAATTTTCAAAAACCTATCCATATTAGTTAATGCTATACCTGTGTTCACCAAATATTTTTGAGCAGAGCGCTCAGAAATCTATGGTGTGCGGCTAAATAGGATGTCATCCAATCAGGAACACGTATAGGCTATTTTGCCACAACCTTACTCATGACCAATTAGTGGAACAACGCGACAGTAAAGCGTGGAAGCGTTTCATAGATATTCTTCATTCATTCAATGTCCGCTTGCAATTTCCACGACCCACTCACTCCCACTCAGTGACCCACCTGACCCATCCCGGTCCACAGTTGGAAAAAAACACTGGTCTAGAGGGGAGCTTCACATCTCTGTCGACATAGTCATACGTGATGTAGCGCTGGATGGACACTAATAGGCAGGCTAATGTGATGACTTGTAAGGCATGCCTGGACCACTCGTGAACTTCTTGAAACAAGAGGAAATTAGTCAACACCACATGTTCTAAACTATACCTAAAGGAACAGCGCTGAGAGAGCTACTGTGCTCACTAAAACTGCAATAGTACAGTCATTATCCCACATATTACTCATCATGAGGCTTAATTCAGACACGCTCAGGACACCACAGTACTGGAAAGGTCATATGTCTCCCCATATCCTGGAAAGGTCAGTCAGTCAGTCAGTCAGTCAGTCAGATAGAGAGAGAGAGAGAGAGAGAGAGAGAGAGAGAGAGAGAGAGAGATAGATAGATAGATAGGTTATGATTGGTATGTATTTATTCAGGGTCTGTGAACTGTATTCCTGCCAGTAGCAATGTGCACCTGGCATTACATGTTACATTACATGCGCCCCTGCTTCAATGGGAGCTCAGAAAAAATACACAGTGCCGTGTGTATTGTGAAAGAGAAAAGGGAAGGGCTAGGCTTGAAAGAAAGAAGGAAACCTCACAGGAAGAATAAAACATGGTGTAAATACAAACTATACTATACAGTATGCTAAAATTATGTATTGCACCTGACTCAGTTACCCACAACAATGGGGTTGGAGAAAAAACCCTAGTAAGGCTATATTTTTGAGTGTGATTATTGAAATGTTTGAGTATAAACTCATTGTGGGTTTTATATAACTGGGTCAGGTTAAATGATATTTTGCACATATTCTCAAATACTGTTTTGGATGTAGTATTGAACTTTGCAAGTTGGGGGTGGGTAAGACACGTGTGTGTGTGTTTGTGTGCGCGTGCGTGTGTGCGTGCGTGTGCATTGAAGCAAGAACTGATAGCTGAGAGAATGACAGAATTGGAAACAACATATGACATGGCTGAAATAATTAGACCTATTCCTGCTTCCCCATGTGAATATAATACTTGGAAGCTCACACACATACTGCATGCTTTCTCACTACACAATTACTGTACCATCTCAGCAGGCTAAACGTTTTAAACTGACTGACAGATGGAAACAAACAGTGCATTTCTGAGCTAGCATGTGTATATGTGCGTGCTATCCCATGTACACAAAATGTGTGAGAAAAATCAGAGCTAGATTAAGTACTTTTCCCAACTCAGCATGCCACATATTTAACATCCAACGGTGGGAGATTGCAGCTGTGTTTTATTGTAAAGCATTGACCAATATGAGCCTATGGGTTTGTTTTTTTACAGTTCATAATATTATCTTGGCATATAAACTCTAGACAGCTTTATATAGATTTATTTAAGAGAGACTGTGTAGTGTTGTAGCTTGTTTTACACAGGGACGGTTTCGTGGGGGCTGCGTAAGCAAAACATGTGAACCACAAGGGCCGAGTTAAAAGGAAATTTGGTTTGGCTTGCCCGTTAGGTACAACATCTGGTATATAACTAGAGAGTGTGTTAGGTTTAGATTAAGCTAGTGAAAAGGATGGTGCCAACCAACGTGGGTCTTTAGCCCTTGGGCTCTTTTTCACAGTGGCACAAAAATGTACATATCCCTTTAAACAAGTGCGCATGTGTGCACACATACACATACATACAGGTGTTAATTTGGCTGATATGACTGATATGACCTATTCTGTCTATTTTCATGCATCTAAGGCAGGACAATCTCCATGGTCTTTATGATAAGCATATACAGTTATTGCATCATTATTCTCCAAATGAATGTCAAGCTCTTTGGCTTCTCCGTTTCCAAGCCAGCAGGGAAGAAATTGCTGCTTTAGGCATTGCTTCTGGGTTACAGCAATACAAGTGTTAGGCCTGTAGAGGTGCCTGTACTGTATAAGTCTTCAGTGACAGTCCTGACAAAATGTATGAAACGTTTGGTCAGAAAGTTGACATTATAGCTCCCTTGCAAATATAAGCAAACATTTATCACAATCAATTGTCTACGTGCGTTGTTATATGTTATGTTATTGAGGTTAACAGTGGTTTTACGTCAAGTAAAAATGATCGCAAAATACATGCTTGATGCTTCAACTTGAAATTTCTACCAAGCGTTGTCATATGTCAGCTATTTTATTATAAAGTACATGGACTTCATTTATATAGCACTTTCATCCAAAGTGCTTTAAAGTATTTTGCCATCTTGCTTAGAGGTAGGTAAACACCAAGGTTTGAACTCACTCCCTTCCAGCTGGGAGCCCAACATCCAGACCACTAGACCATCCTGACCCAGGTCAGTGATGCTGGAGAAAGATTATTGATATTTAAACAGAGGTGGACACACATAAGTAGCCTTAAGGCTACGATATTGTTGTTGCATGCACCACTTTGTTTGTGTTCCCATTTACAGAGCCGTTTAATTTTTTAGCATGCACAAAGAAAGGATAGCTACAGTACATTTACGTCCCTGCAATTACACAGTTATTATGGGACTTGATAAAATCATTGTACATCTGAAGCACTATTTTGACTATAATGTGAATGTGTGCCAAAATGCATTAAAGTAAGATAATAAGGGATGCAGTCAATTGTACTTTCTCTCAGCAATTAATTTGTTTAAATAGCTTCAGTTAATTCAACATTAAACAAGCCCTGTCAGTTATAATCACTGATATTAAAGAAAGGGTGTGCTTGTGCTCATACTGTGCTTGTTCTCATACAGTACATACTGTACAATTATTTAGATGTGTCGTCCTTCTCTATCTCCTCACCGCTCCTCTCCCTTTAGCCTGCGGCCATGGTAGTTTGATTAACGATCACCGCAATGGGTCTGCATGTCAAAAGGTATGTCAAACGAATGCCACGGCAGAAGAAACAATCGATGGCAGAAGTCACATGATCAAGCAGTAACATACACGAGAGCCTCGGGGCTCATGACTCATCTCACTGAACCAAAGAGGGATTTGGCCCTGGTATTTGGAATAAGGTCGGGTCAGGTCAGGTTAGGTTATTAAAAGACCAATTCCAACAGTTGCAGTGTGTAAATCACTGCATATCCACCACACATATTTCTAGGAGAGTTCAAAATGGGCCAGGGAAACAGCAATTATTTAAAGCCAGTGGATCCATACGTTTTATTCTTAGGTGGTTGCTTGTCTAGGCATGCTGTTGCACTTGACAACTGTTCAACTGTAGAAGCATTCAGCTGTAATATAACATATGGGCAATTCTTGTATTTGTTTGTTTGTTTATTTATTTATTTATGTGAATATAATTACAGTAGGATTGTTTAACATACATTTTAACCTAAAGTCACTTTACAAATACAAGTAGGAATACAGAGCATGTGTGTGAATGTGTGTCTCTCTCTTCCTTTCTGTTCTCTAGAATGTTTTATCTGATAAGTACGGTACATTTCTCTTAACCAGGACTAGCTGGACTGGTGTTTTTGTTTGCATTGTTAACATGTAAACATATAAATAAATAAATATGAACCAAGACACATACTCTACACAAAACACCCTGCCTCAGTCTCACCTTACCAAAGAAATAATAATCTATAAATAATTGTATTCTCACCATTGACTACCATGCATATTTCATCCAAACTAAGGTCCAAAAATGCATTGGCTCTCTATTGTTGTTTTTCTATTCGCCTTCGTCACACCTAAACCACGCCCGTAGCTAGCAGTACGACGCTGATTGGCCACACAAATTACATTAGCTTAGCCTAAGACAAGATCCATGACTGCATGACTGCCTATAGGCACTGTACACTGATTACTAGTATCAGTAGTATCAGTAGTGTTCATGCGTGTATGCGTGTGTGTGTGCATGTTTGTGTGTGCATTTTACATCACAATCACCATTGCTGTCAAGTTAAATAAAGGCTATAATGTTTGCTTATTTCGTGTGTGTTTATTCTAAAGTTTTTTCTTTACCACATATAGCACTTTCCTTCCTATTTGTGTCTAGTTTGTGATAACACTATGTCTAGTGTTATCATGGACCTTATGGTCACCCCATGGTCATGCAATGATCAATTCAGAATAGCTGGTAAGTAGAGATGCTTTTCTTTACTGATATAGGCATATAATGTACCTTCCATTATTCTTGCTTTGTGTGGCTACAGTGTTATTTATTAACCAGTACTGTACTTAATCTGAGGTTTTCTGTGATGTTGACAGAAGGAATTGAAGCACAGCCCTTCAGGAATATAAATAACTGAAGACATACAGTACTGTAGGTTCACAGGTTGCCAAAACAAACAAACCATATACTTTGCATGGCAACCGAGTCAGGGTATTCATTTGATGAAAAATAACAGAAGCAAAAAATAGCTAACCCTAAAAATAAAAGAAATCTGTGCAGGCATCTCACAAAGATCTTAATATAGAGCTATAAAATATTTAATAGAAAATAATATACATTTGAAAAGAAAACACAGTGCCCATTGTGGCTAGCATGATAAAGTAATATATTAAAAACACCATATAGGCGTTACACGCAATATAGACGTGCGGTAAAGATATACTTTATATCTTGTGTTGCTTTTAATTTAAATAAATAAAAATATTTAAAAGGTAGTATCTAATTAGTACGTATGCTATTATCCAGTGCTATCTCTCAAGTCTCTCCAGTGCACGTTATTGTTTCTAGCTGCCGAGGTCTAAAGTCTGACTCAGTCGTCAGTAGGCATTGTTCACCACTGCCTCACGGGCAGTTCAGCTCACAAGCGCTGACATCTGTTGCAGGTCTAGTGCAAAGATTTAGCCTGAATATGTATCCATCCATCCATTCATCTTCATCCGCTTATCTGGAGTCGCGGGTCGTGGGGCAGCAGCTCCAGCAGGGGACCCCAAACTTCCATTTATAATCTCAGATAATCATTAATTCATTCACGGCACAGTACAGTAGCTATTTTATTGCTGACTCTGTCCCTAAATCTGATTTAAGAAATTAGTGGACTAAGCCACGATATTAGCATTAGGTTTTACCACAGCTAACTAATGCTGGTTATGTTTAAAGGCTCATTAACGGTTCCATGCTTTTGGATTCATCAATGTCCACTTGTCGGACAACTGCTTCTCTCATACAGTATACTGGGTTTATATTTTAGTTCATTTTGCATGTTAACTAGACTAAAGCTGCTATTATCTCAGAACCACTATCCAGAAAAGTCAAAACTCTGTCCCGTTGTCTCCTGGACCCAGTACAGTTAATGTCCTTCTCTTTGATTTGTGACATTAAACATATTCAAACAGGGCTTCTGCGGTGAAGACCAGACATTGTTTCAAGTCTCGGAAACCAGCATAATGACCGGCCTTCTAGATGACTCGAAAGATTCATTCTGTCTCTGCCACATGTGGGGTCAACCCCCTCCCCCCCCCGCCCCCCCCTCCCCAAAACCCATTTTCATCTGTTGAGGATTGCCTTGAGGATTGCAGACTGTGTGTGTGTATATGTCTATGTGTGTTTCTATTTTTGGAGACATCATTATGTGGTGTGGATCTATTTTCTACTTTTTCTTTTCCACTAAAATCAATTTTTTCTCATATCCACCATATCCACACCCCCCCCCAACCACTCTCTGAACTTTTGTCTTACATGAAAGGCCTACCCTTTCATTTGACATTTGGAGTAGTCTGTAAATGGCATGATGCTTTGTGCCAAATCATAACAACTCAATTTATGTTACCCCCCCACCCCCCCCCCCCCCCCCCCAACCGCTAACCTAGCATCCTAATAACCATGAGGATATGAGAGCAGTTGCTGCTTTTTTAAGAGGAGGATTTAAATCTAACCTCCTTCAAAAGACACATGTGCTTTTAATTGACTCCTGACAAGACCCACGGGCCCAGGAGGGACAGGAATCAACATAGATAGAAAAACACGACGTCCAGAAAGAGGCTTAAAAAACGGTAAATAAAAAAAGTATGAAGAGAGACGAAGAGAGATTGAGATAATAAGAGATTGAGACAGACAGATTTATACAGCATATACCCACACACAAATAGATAGAAGGTGACTGTTAACAGCAGACAAAAGGTAGATTAGGCTATCATTTAAAGAGAGAGGTGGTACGGAGACAGTTGGTTACGGTTGGCATCATAATGCTGATGTATTGCATTTTTATGTGTGTGTCCAATGTTTGTGTGTTGGTTATGGAAGCGTGTATTCTTACGCAATGACTTGTGGGTGTCCCTGTCTGTCTCTGTGCATGTGTGTGTGCACGTGTGTCTGTGTTGTTGGTGTGTCAGCACAAACTGGTTGATTATAGTTGTTTGGGTAAATAGCAGTGTTTAAAACTGACATTTATGCCCTCCTTCCCGGCTGTAATTGTGTTACATCAGGCTCCAGTGTCTCCAATGTTGGTGCAGAGATGCTGACATTAACCACACATCAAGCCGCATTAGCAAGATTATGACATGCTCACAGGCGAGCATAGGAGCATGCTTTCTCTATATATTTATACAGTATGGAGTATTATCTTTCACTTGCTATCATTGAAGATGGTGAAGTAAATGAAACAGTGCTATCTACCGGATATTTATGGAATAGTGAAATGTTATCTTGTGTTTAATGAGGGAAATTGTCAATTCATAAATGCAGCTGCAACTCTGACCTCGCCTGACACCAAATACATCACTTGTTATGTCATAGCTCACAATCGAGGAAACAGACCTGTATACACTATTATACTCTAAAAGATTTATGCAAAGATTGATTCCTCTGAAATGTATATGCCGAATTGTCTGGTCTTATCACGTCTGTTGTTGGACCATTGTTAGACCTAAATTGACAGCGAAATGATGACAAGAGCACATATAATTATACTTTTAGCATAATTAGCAAAAATAGCAATTTAAGTGCTGAGTTATATTTGAGGCAGTATTTTCCTTATTAGTCTCTACGAAGTCTCAAAGTAGCACATGTTCTAGAATGTGCTGTATTTTGCACATTGTAGTCAACGGTAACCGTACACAGTCAACAATACCACGGCACAAGCATTTTGGATTCCTCCTGTTCCAATGTTAAAGGAAGGAACACAACGTACAAAACACCACAAAGTCACACTGGCACAACACCAACGGAGAGGTTCACTCACATGCACGCTTACGGTACATAATGTACTGACACGTGCAGACAGGTATGAGCAGACATGACACACACACAAACACGCACACACGCATTCATGCACACATACACGCACGCCCACACACACAGGAGAATTTGACACTGATGCATGGAGGCATCTCTTATTCTCTGTATCCTGAAAGGCCAGATATGCACTGTAGAATGAACACTGTCATTATACCCTGAGCGTGTCTCACATGCTGTACAGCTGTACATGAAACTATCCCATAGTCAAATGTAACATCCGTGTTATTGGAGCTATGGCATTATTTTACACAGTATATGTTTTTGCCTTACAATACAAACAAGATGGCCGGCTTTACAGTGCACTTTTACACTTATATATGATGAATCTGGTGACGCTGTATGACCTCTGTTACACGCGCACGTGTGTGTGCATGTGTGTGTGCGTGTGTGTGTGTGTGCGTGTGCGTGCGTGCGTGCGGGTGTGTCTGTCTACCACGTTCAAAGAGTAGGGGTGTTTAATAATGTTTTCTTTTTAGAATCTAATAAATTAAAAATACTAGATATGATGCAAATACAGTATATTTATGTAAAGGCATTATGATGGGATAGCTTTTCCCAGAGTAATGACTACATTACCCATGAGCCTATTCTCCATTGCATCATCAGAAAGAGGTCATTCGCTCTCCAGTGTGTTTCCATTGGAGAGAATTAACTGAATCAACCCTAACCCTTATAATTAGTTGACAGACTAAGCAGTAGTAGTTCAGTAAATTCAGCTGTTTAACAGCAATGAAGGTATAAAACAATAACTGTCATAAAGCAGACCCAGTGGCAATCATTTTGAATTACCACTATACATTTATCACAGACGGTGTCTTTTCAGATATTAGATACAAATGCAACACATAAACACAGAAGTATTCAAGAAGTACTGCGGTGGAAAACTACTCGCGCTGCCTTTAAATGTGCGTTATCATCGAAGATCAGCAGTTAAAAGAAAAATACAGCTCAGCAATGCATAGAGAAGTGTAAAACGCTAAAGGAAATAGTTTGAAGTATCAAAAGAAAAACAATACATTTGCAAAATAATCTGTCTCTGCACTGGCAGCAATATTTACACTCCTGGCTCTGAGTTGATGAGTAATTTGACAGCAACAGAGTGTTGAAAGACTTAACAACACTACATACTGTAGGTCAATGAAACTAAAAGATGAGATAAGACAAGACTGCAATATAAGAAATTGGTGTAAGTTAAGATAAGATAAGAGGAGATAACACTGGCCCTCAAGAGGGAATTCTAGGGAGTTTAACAGGAAGTCAACAATGCTACGTGAAATTCTTGGTAGTGTACACAGTATTGAAGGCGTATGTGAACCACAGACTAGCAAAGTGGACTATGAGGTCTACGGCCATTGTCAGTTTATTTCAATGGAGAGGTGAGCGGACAGATTGTGATCGATGCTTTCACTTTATAGTAACCAAAGCCACATATCTTTGTAACATTTGACACTCAAAATGCATTTTTAAGACAGTCACATCAAGAGAAAACCAACTTGTTCCGGACCTGATTCTACTGTATTTCAGTAACACTCTTGTGAGATCTGGCAACACAGATAACGTTAGTAACAGTTCATTTAAAGTTATTAAAAGTTGTGATATTTACTACCATTAACACCACGGCAACGCACAACCCAATCTGCTTTCATCCAATGAGAGGCGAGGCGACCACGCCCACTTAGAAGACCGGAAGAAGGACCATTTTCATACCATTGCATTTGTATTGCAACATATTTGGGTGTACTCTTCCCAGTTTGACTATACTCTAATTTATGTGACACAATATGGTTCAAATACTCCTGTACTTCAGTGGCACATAGCGTACTCAGTACTCTTTTCCCTATAGGCTCATGTCTTCTCTACAGCTATATTACAAGTGTACAAGAAATATGGTGATGTAGGTAGGGTGAAATTACATTACATTTTCCATTTCAGCTGCTTACGGTATCACGCTTGATAGTAGAAAACAGCAGAAATAGTTGGAATATTATTAAAATGTCAATATATCACTATCCATTATCCCTGGGTTTTATCTAAATGAAACACACACACACACACACACACGCACACACACGCACACACAGGCACACAGACACACACAGACAGACACACACACACACACACACACACAGAGACAGACATGCACACACATCATTCAGGATTAAGTTAGTATTCATATTAACCGTGAAGATAACCTACCATTTACTGGAAGTTTGTGTGCTTGGCTGCATATTGTTGTGTCTGGGGGAGTATACGCGCTGGAATACTGGCATGCATGTGTCTGTGAGAGTATGTGGATGTATCCTGATAGCATTATGAGGAAGGTTTATGAAACCTCTGTCCTCCCTCTGCAGTCGATGAGTCATAAGTCAAGTCTGACATGCAACACATGCTGTTGGCCTGAACATATAGGTGGAATACATGGAGCACAAAGCTCCATGTATTCTATTCTATATAAGGAATATTCATATTTATTATGTGCACTTACCAGCAATGGATATTAATATGGTCACCAAGGTTACCAATAAGATTATCAATATTACTGCTGCATCCATGACAGTACGTGTCAGTATACAATCCCACAACTGACATTGTTGTGGGAAAACTGCTTATTGGAATTTTAATATAATGATAATTCAACTTAACTTGATCGCTGATTATTATATTTCTGCTAAACCACCCTTGAAAGGCAGAAAAAGTAAATCGATCCTAAAGGTGTTTGAGTTTTTATCTCGCAAATATACAAATGTAATCTCGGAATATTACTCTCTCAGATAGTTTTTTCTCAAATGTACAATAAACTGTTAGAAAACTGTAAAAACTGAAGGTTAAATAAAAGCTGGAACACGCATGTGTGTTTGCATGTACACGCATGTGTGTTTGCATGTACACGCGTGTGTGTGTGTTTGACCAACACGGACAGGTTTTCTTTATATCCAGCTACAGAACATGTTAGACGGCAACGTGTTGCAACAACAGCCAGAATACCCTCTACTGTTAAACACACACATGCACATGCATACGCACGCACACACACACCCCTTCCGGCCAGCCACCCTGCAGAACAAACATGGCAGTCCGCCCCCTGCCCCCATAGTGTGTGCGTGTATGTGTGTGTGTGTGTGTGTGTGTGTGTTGGGTGGGGGTGGGGGATACTACACACATGCAAACGTCACACCCCATTCACAGGGCTTCCCTGTCAGGTGACTGTCGCTAGGCAACGCCCGCGCCTCATCCCAAACAGCGCGACTCCGCTGTGCTTGCGGTGGGGTGTGGCTGTTGCCGTGGCGACACAGGTACAGTAGCCTACTGGAGAGGCGTGCGAGGCTGACAGAGGTGCGTAACAAAACCACTTGAAAGACCTACGTGTTTAGAGGCATGTCAGCGGGACGCTAAGATGAATGTACTGTACTCACCGCGTATGGAGCAAGCAGTTAGTACAGTTTACTCCTTAAGCTGTCATCGCCATGGCGGCAGGCATAGAAGGCACAAGTCCCAGCATGCCTCTGGGAGAACGCTTAAAAGAAAAGAAAAAAAAAAGTAGAATTAAGTGGATTTCTCAATTCCAGACACACACACACACACGGATACACAATGTATGCATGCACTTTATCCTTCAAGCACAAGCGTACGCAAATAACACATAAAACACATGCACGCACACGCCCGCACAGAGAGAGATAAGCACATATGCTCATTACACATAAAAACCCAAGCCATTCTAATTTCTGTCTTCACAAACATATTAGCACATAAGCACATGCACACACATACACATACACACACACACACACACACACACACACACACACACACACACGTGATGACTGTTCCAAACGTTGTGAAATCACGGTGCGCGTAGGCGTCATTGCAGCAGCAGCAGCAGGCAGGTACAGCGTACACTTTATGGCTGCACGGGAGGCAGAGGAATGCTGCTGATAGCATGCACCTGCTGGCTAGAGGGACAGCAGCGGAGGCCCCTGCCAGATATCTGCCTCCGTCACCCCGAGGGAGTGTGTGCGTGTGTTTGGCATTGTCTGGGAGAAGTGGGGGGTGGAGAGAGAGAGAAAGAAAGAAAGAAAGAAAGAAAGAAAGAAAGAGAGAGTGGCTGACTTGTCCCTTGCATCAACCACCATGCATTTATGTCAATAAGGAACTGTCTGTCAGTATTTGTAAAAACTGTATTCATATGCAGTGTTAATTACTTCCATGTACGTTTAATGTATATGCTGTGTACATTTTTGTTCTCGTTTTCGTGTTGTTGCTGTTGCTTTGGCAATATGAGAAATGACCTTGTCATGCCAATAAAGGCTTTCTTGAACTGAACTGAGCTGAGAGAGAGAGAGAGAGAGAGAGAGAGAGAGAGAGAGAGAGGGAGAGAGAGAGAGATATCTTTCCTCTATCTCGTTTAATCTTTTGGAGTCCAATTCAATCCTAATCCTGCTGTGCATCATTCGGGTTTAACTACGGTCTTTGCATAAGAGTAATGGCCACATACAGAGAGAGAGAGAGAGAGAGAGAGAGAGAGAGAGAGAGAGAGAGAGAGAGAGAGAGAGAGAGAGAGAGAGAGAGAAAGAGAGAGAGACATACTGTGCAGTTATTTATTATACCATCTTATCATCCGGTCTTCAACAGTCGGTGGACAAATAGGTTTATGATGTTTGGCCTAGCAGGGCGGGGCATAGTCACACTACATTTACACTGCTATAGGCCAGTAACATCGCATGTGCGTAGTTGTACAATAGACTGCAAACAGAATTAGCCACGGCCAAGTGTGGCACTCCTGAGCTATAGACAATATAGCTATAGTCATAACAAGCAGTGCTTCTCTTATTCCCATATCCATCTCATCCATCTGTCAAAACACTTTGTGGTTCTTTTGTTAAATCGCTTTGAGTCACACATGTGTCACACACTAAGTATATATATGTACTGTATATATACTAAGTATGTAAGTCACGTAGACTATACATTGTGTTATTTTGTCTATAGGCCTGTTAGTACAGTAACACATCATAATATATCATATGTAATGTATATTGCTGTACATTGCTTATTGCATCAACAGCAAGAGTTATTGTAAAACACACTGCACTATAAAGCATTGTGGCGAGAGTTCAATTTCATGAAAGATGACATTTGTTGTGTGCATCTTATCTTCAATGTACTGCATGAAATAAACTGACCCTGTGATGAGTACATTGGGATTCTGTCTACCACTCAATGACCTTGTTAAGTCTAACATTTTAGTATGTGGGATCCTATGCAAACATTTATACTGGTTATAATATAGTATAACCATGCAGTAGGCCTACAAACAATATTTCAGTATGACAAGGAAGCAGGCAGTGAAATTATTAAAATAACCAAATTTAGACATTTGTTGATATCTAAACTAAAGGTGTGACAGGCTCTTATTTGAAAGGTAAAGGCATAAATTAAAGCTATGATGCGTTTCTGCTCTGTCTCAACAGCCAGATGTCAAACACGTTGACTGCTTTATGTTGTGAGAAATTTGTCTCAGTTCTAATTTAGGATTCATAAATGTACCTAATTTGTAATAAAAGCAATGCGGCCATTTAAACATCACCAGCACACTCCAGCAAAGTAAAGGATACATGATGCATACCACATCATTTTAATGTGGGTTGGGCAAAGTACAATTACACAGAAAGACTTTCGGCTTATTAGCGTGGCCAATTTGAGCCCTCAGTATGCCACAATTGCGTGCCAGGCAGAATTTCCTCATCAATAAGATCAGAAATACAGTCAGTGAGTCAGCCTGTGTGTGTCTTGCGCGCTAGATCAACCTGTTGTTAAATATCAAGTCTATCTACTAACAGTTACCTTTGGCCTGGTTGGAGAATAGGACTATTGAGTCACTTAACATTGTAATGGGATGGGCAAATGTAATAGAACATTAGACTATTGTAAGACATTCAATGATGCTAATTCAAATTGCCAACTGTAATGGCTATCTAGGAAAGTACAATAGATTCAGTAAATAATCCAGGAAGTTATAACAGAAAACTGATCACTGCCAAAGAAGGCATAAAAACAAACATGATTCCCTATTCCCTTTAATTGCTTAGGGTTGCGCCACGATATTGCTTTCTTGCAAATGCATCATTTGATGACATATGTGCATATGAACAATCCTGGCCATGTTGATATTTTCTTGCTGTACTATGTTACTGTGGAAACAAGGGAGCCATTTAATTGGTCTACGTGAGGGCTAACAGCACTAAGGGACCTTGACACTGTAGATAGCATACAACAATATTGGGTTAGTGAGGCATTTTAAATAAAAGCTAATATACACAGATATGAGTGCTCATTGCTAACACAATATTTAGAAGCTGTTTTGCAACATTAAGATAAGAAGAAATCAATGAATAAATAAGACAGTTTAATGTTTGATAAACCTTCAAGTTGTGTCATTAAGTATATCTTGACACAACTTTGACATTTTTTTATTTGAGAATGTTCATAATGATATATTAATTTCTTCATAGTCATGTCTAAACACAAATTTAAAATGGCTAGAAATGTCAAGATTGGGTGGGGGACGGAACAGAGACACTATCCAGCTACACAGAACAGCTTTTACTTCTCCTTTATTTCGCCCTTATTATTTGTTTCATCCCCATTTATTCCCCATATCACTCCACAAATTCCAGTGGCTCCAATGAGAATTGTATAATATATGGTGCACAATTGACTCTAGAATGGTATTTTTACAGAAACCTACACCTTCTTCAGGGATTTTGGGCAAAACCACATCCGACACAACCCAACTTGCCAAATATAAAAGTTCCCATTACCACACAGTCGAAGAACAGTGGGATTGAAACAATGTGTTGGACCATAAAATGTAGTTTATGTTGCATTAGCACTCCTGGGCAAAGTTAGGTTTTATGCCTGAGTACAGTTTAGAGATTTTACAGCCCGCTGGTACAACACATCACATCCATTCATTCTGAGAGGTATTTTTCAATTCCTGCAGGTGTTAACATTTCATTTTTCCCAACTGATTTGAGCAGACGCTCACACAAACTACATGAATGCAATAACAATGCTCAGTTTATTACACAAGCACAGGTGGAATCGTGATTTAGCCCCTAATGACCCTGAAACTAGTGACTTCATTGTATAGTTGGGTTGAATGTGCTGCTATTGAAGGCTATCGCACAATCATACAAAACTGGAGCATACATGGTGGCCTAGGAATGCCTGAACACAATGAGATCTGCTTTTGGCATAGACCTTTAATGTGACTATGTCAAGTAATGAATGGTGGGATTATTTTTGGCCAGATACTTTGTGTGTGTATGCACGTGTGCGTACTTGTTTCATGAGGGAGCCCCAATGTTGTAACCAACCTTTCCTGCATCACATACCATGATAGGTTTCCCAAATAGCTTCCCATTGGTGATTCAGGATGTGACCTCACTCGTTCAGTTAAACAACTGCCAAAAGTATCTTGTATTGTGTTCAGGCATGACATTCCTAAAACAGCTCTTGCACACATGGTATCTAACATTTTTCCTTCCAGTTTGGTAAGATTTACTGAATTGTAGCATTTCAAAGTCACATAACCTGTGGTCAGAAGAGTCAAATTATTCTTGTGTGCGACTATAATAACGGAATAGACTATAATCATGGGAATAAGGTATAACAAACACAAATTCTCATTAAAACAATTGCTGCTTGATGTTAAATATATTTTACTCTGATAATGATCTAAATAGTGGTGTCAGACACTTTAGGTCAGGATACCATGTAATTCTACACAATTTACATGTTAATAGACAATGTGAATTCTCCTAAGGTTGCATTTTAGCTAAGATATATATATATATATATATATATATATATATATATATATATATACACACATACACACACACACACACACTATTTGAAATAATATATTATGAAAGTTTGATATAAGA
>JAODLL010018727.1:0-26687 GCA_026546735.1 Forbesichthys agassizii | reverse complement strand
CAGAGCACATTTTATGACCAATTCATGCAAAACTCCACGTAATGCCAAGGGGTTCACATACTTTTTCTTGCAACTGTTTGTAGGAATCTTTATATGGATTTTACTGTTTGTATTTCATAAACAGCAGCTTTTGCACTGTGCAATGTGTCCAAGACAAATTCCCCATGGGGCAATAGTTTATCTATCGATAATGTGCCATGTCATTGACTTTAGACCAGATTTTTGTTGGTCAATCGCCCAATAACTTTCTGCCGCCTCAAGATAGCAGTGATGACCACACCTCATGTTTAGATCAACACACCCACAGGCGATCGAATGGGTGCAAGTGAATTTGCTATTTCAACAATGTGGGTGCTGGATGGGAAAATCACAACTTTGGTCATTGGACATTTGTGTTGCTGCTTTGCACCGGGTGTAAGATATGGCTCTATATATTTACATAGAAAATAGTTTTCTCCTATTAAAAATACACATAAAAGACATTTAAGGTTTGTGTGCACAAGTAGTATAAACATATTTACCAAATTGATGCTATTAAATCTCATCTGTGGGACATGCTTGGTGTAATTTCTCAGTAATCACCAACTCGTTTCAAAGAAGAAATCTAAACTGGTCTTTAATGGCCAACATTAGTTGGCCACGCATATCTGCCTGGTCTTAAAATCATGTCTTATAAAAATCCACCACAGCAGTGCTTCAAATTAAATAAAGGTCACTGAGGGCTCCAGAGTGTGTTTAGGAGAGAGCATGTGTACTTGGCATTGTGTATAATCAGCGGAAAGCTGAGAGAAGACAATGTGACTTTCATGTGATGTTTGTTGCCCAAACTCTGGGACAGTAATCGGGTCTTCATTTTGACAACAGGTTATGTTGTGACATCTAACCAAGAAAATAGACTTACTGTAGCTGTTTGTAGCTTGTAGCTGAAAAGAAAATAAGATACATATCTTAAATATTTAAAAAAATATTTGTTTATGATTTAAGGTTTTATAGTCTGCTGAATACTTAAAAAGGTAACAAATAACACTGGGTTAAAAACAATATACATTAAACATCTATCCAGAATAAGACATTTTGGTGACCGTAACTGTAATCCAATCCAGAGTGACAGAAATGTGTTTGGGAAGGAAGGGAAATGCATTGTGAATGATTTATGGAATTTGTCCACTTGTGATTCTTTTATTCAAACTATATAAATCAGTGGAATTGTTTCAACTGTACAGTTTGATATCTTAAACTAAATATCTATAATATTTGATTAATGCTTGCATAAGAGCCTCTAACTCTGTTTTTAATCGACAAATCTTCCATTATTACTGGAATAGCATTTATTTCTCAGAACAATAGACTGAATAGTTTCAGATAAAAGAAAGCCAGTATTGCTCCGTCAACAGTTTTTAAATGTGCAAACTTGGATTATCTAACGCAATGCCAACAGAACACATGAGTGATGGCTGCTGAAAAAATGCCTATATCCACAATAATAATTATTAATAAAAAATAAAAATAAATTAATCAGCTGTTCCCAGGTACAATAATCATTTAGCTAACAATATCGACACTGTATTTATGATCAATCCGTTGTATTTTTTGTTACCTTTCAAAAACAAGGAACATTTGTTATTTTTCTTATTTTCAAGGTTATTATTCACACCTTTAATCTTATTTACTGAAAATAAGAGGACTTTAAAACTTGTGTTGGTGTACTAAAACTGGATATTTTAGAATACAATAAAACAATGCCTCAAACTAGAAACTAGGGCTGTCCCTTAATGTATTTGTGTGCTTCAAAGCTTTAACGGGAATTTATTATTTTTTAGCCTAGACTTTCAAGCATGCTACTAGCCTATATACAGTAGAAGATATAACAGAATGCTATAGTCCTATGACATTTGTACTTTTCTTAGATGGTGGGTGATCTCAGACATATTGGAACTTTGTCAACATTATTTTATCCTGAAATACTTCCTAAGGTTTTATGGATGCTCCCAATGCTCCTGAAGAGTGTCACTCTCCTGACATTTTATTTACTTGTTCAAGTAGCAAGTAATCGTTGCTAGATTATTATGTAGTCTGTCCATCCTTGACTTGTCCTTTTAAATCACCAACATGACATTCTCTTGGAATTATGTAACTTAGATTCAAAGTCACGTCAGCACTCAATATACAGATGTAAACTGTTGTTGCATCAATATTTGCCTTTGTTTTCACTTTGCGAACAAGACAAGTGCAAATTATGAAAAATAAGAGAACACCAAGAGAACTGGAGTCATGTTTGAGACTTTACACAAAGACGTATCCTCGTGACTAAGGTCAAACAAAGGTGGCTGTTCCAAAGCAAATGCTTAATGAAGGACAACATCATCGGGCCTGGGAGAGAAATCAATAGCACTGATGAGAAACTGCAGTGGTAGACGACGCGAGACATAACCAACCTCTGTCAGGGTGTGCTGAATGATGGCCTGCGCTACCTGGCTACAGGTGGAGGGGTAAACTTACATTTTATTCTCATTTTAATAAAGAGGGACCAAGTCGACCACCACCTTCGACTAAATAAAATCACAATCCAAATAAGACAGGAAACATGTTATTAAGGAAGACTCAAAACAATCAAATCAATGGTCGATTGTTATCCTTCCTGTTAACCTAAAGTTGCCTTCGCATGATAAGCGATTTGTGCTTCATTCACTACGAGGCAGGGCGCAGAGCATACAGAGCAGTGCAGATTAAGCATGTCTCTAGGCAACGAGGACAATATACTAACAAAGATTGAACACTACTCCCGCTAGCTATCAATGCTTAACAATGAATATGTATTTTTATAACATTTATTTTCTGCAGATCTTTGTTAAACCAGTAATGTTTATGAACTTTTTGTGCAGTTATAAAAGGTATTGTGAAAACATTGCATTTATTTTCACTGTCTGAACAATTAGGTTGTCTCCAACATTTAGGTAGAATCATACGCCTTCTCCAGATCCACAAAACACATGCAGACTGGAGGGGCATACTCCCAGGCCCCCTCCAGGATCCTAGCGAGAGTTAAGAGCTGGTCCGTTGTTCCATGACGGAATCCGCATTGTTGTTCTTCAATCTGAGGTTCGACAATCGTCCGAACCCTTCTCTCCAGCACCTTGGAGTAGACTTTACCAGGGAGGCTGAGTAGTGTAATATCCCTGTTCCACTTTTTGAAGAGGGGAACCACTGTCACTCTTTTGGCACTGTCCCCGACTTCCACACGATGTTGAAGAGGCGTGTCATCCAAGACATCCCCTCCACATCCAAAGCTTTTAAGCATTTCTGGACGGATCTCATCAATCGCCGTGGCTTTGCCACTGTGGAGTTGTTTGATTACCTCAGTGACCTCTACCAGGGAAATTGACGATTATCCCCAATCAGCCTCCTGCTCTCTCTCTACCATAGAGAGAGTTTCAGTCAGATTCAGAAGGTCCTTAAAGTGTTCCTTCCACCCACCAATTACCTCCTCATTTGAGGTCAACAGCGTCCCATCCTTGCTGTGCACAGCTTGGATGGTTCCCCGCTTCCCCTTCCTGAGGTGGAAGACGGTTTTCCAAAAAAACATTGGTGCCTACCGCAAATCTTTCTCCATGGCTTCTCTGAAGCTTTCCCACACCGGCTGCTTTGCTTCTGCTAAGGCAAATGCTGCAACCCTTCGGGCCTGTCAGGTTTAATGTCCCCAACATCCACAGGAATGCCAGAGAAACTAAGCTGGAGGTGTGCGTTAAAGATCTCACGGACAGGGGCCTCCTCCAGACGTTTTCAGTTCACCCGCACTACCTGTTTGGGGTTACCAGGTCTGTCCAGAGTCTTCCCCCACCATTTGACCCAACTCACCACCAGAACGGGTGGTCGGTAGCCAGCTCTGCCCCCCTCTTTACCCGAGTGTCCAAAACATGCGGCTTCAGATCAGATGATACAATCACAAAATCGATCATCAATGTTCAGCCTAGGGTGCTCTGGTACCAGGTACAATTATGATCATCCTTGTGTTTGAACATGGTGTTTGTTATAGACAGTCCATGACTAGCACAGAAGTCTAAACACAAATGCCCGGTCGGGTTTAGATCAGGGAGGCTGTTTCTCCCAATCACATCCCTCGAGGTGTCTCCATCATTGCCCACGTGCGTGTTGAAGTCTCCCAGCAGAACAATGGAGGCCCCATACAGGACTCCATTCAGGGTCTCCAGGAAAAGCTGAATACTCCGAACTGCTATTTGGTGTATATGCAACAGTCAGAGTCCCTCCCCCCCCCCACAATCATAGACATAGTGAGGTGACCCTCTCGTCCACCGGGGTAAACTCCAACTCCATAGTTGTTCAGTCTTTTTATAATCGTACTGCCATGCATGCTAACTGAGGCCTGTTTGAGATGTAACTCTTGTTTTTTTGCAATTTTTCTGATCATTGTATGGTCGGATCTTGGGGTGAATTTGATGGGACATCTACTCTTGGGATGACAAAAAAAAAACTTTCTTGAATGCTTTCCACTTTTGAATAAACCTTTTCACTGTAGAATGATGGACTTAAAAATGTTTGGAAATGGCCTTATACCCCTTCCCAGATTGATTGGAAGATTGGAATTGCAACAACTGCTTCTCTATTTACCAAATATTTAGACCTGCTAAGGAACAGATGATTGTTATTATGTGCTGACATGTAAAACCATAGACTACAAAGAGGGTGTACTTTCTTTTTCACGAGACTGTGTGTGTGTATATATATATAAAATAATATGATTAAAAAAAAGTATACTAGTGTTGTTGTTCACCTTATGATTTACTATTAAGAATGACAGATAGTTTTGTTTTTTTCACAGGCTTCTCTGGTCTTTGAGTTATGTTCATACTATAGAAGCCAAACTATTTCTTGGTGGAGTCAACATATGTGGAACATGGTGATAAGTCTTATCTTCTATAATAGAAACACAGATGAAGCTACAGTAAATCAACATTTTGCTGAGCATTTGTCAACCCCCGTCCAGCATTGTGAGTATTGATTTACAGTGCGCATTCATAGCTGGAATAGGAAAAGAGGGTCAAGTAGTTCTGAAATGAAAAAGGACAGGGGAAAAGAGAACAGGGAACGAAAATAATGAGTGCGTTGTGGATATAGACTTTGGACAACATGTGCTACACATCAGCCTTCCTCCCATTCTGCCTTAAAAGATACCCATCGACTGCATTATAGCATAACTGCCCACATGGCTGTAAGTGGAGGATAAAATGCTATAAACAGAGAGGAGAATCATCTCTACTTATTCTGTACAGGTACAGTACTTGCCACAGTTTCAAACCAAAATAACTGATTAATACTAGTCAACTACAATGATAATTCAGGAACACATCCAGACCTGCAATCCCTAGCAAGATTTGCATTTGGTATAAATGGAAGGGCTCTGGATAGTCTCCATAACAGTATATGCTACTTTGGATGGATGTAATGCAGTTGATGGCTACTGATAAAACAAAAATAACAGCATCTATATTTTTACTAGCTAGGCCTATATACAGTACAGATTTGACCATTAACATTTTATTTATACGGGTCATTAAATTGTGTGGCTAGCCTTAGATAGGGGAACGATATTAAAAAATGGTAACACCTATGAATTTTAAAGATTGTGTAAAGCAGATATACATTTGTGTTTTGAGTTTGTCACACCACAGAAAATGAGATATAGGTAGATAGATAGAAAAAATATATATAAAAAAAAACATAACACAATTTTAATTAATAAAAAAGTCAGAAAGTATATAAAATTACGTTTAAAAAACGGGAAAATATAACCATCATTATCTGTTCTCAAGCGCCGGGGGTGTGTCAGCAGAAGGCGCTGTAACCACACCCATCGCATTTTCTACAGTAAACTCCATACCCCGATGTTGTGCCAAAAAGGTATCCTCAGCCGAACATTGATTGGAAAAGGTAGACGTGGACTTTTTGAGTCATGTTTCCACTTTAAATAGAAGTTTTTTGGTAAAAAAAAGGATTAGATTGGTTATAATATAGGGCTGTGTGTGCTCTCGTGGGCATAAATCAGTTTTTAACTAACTAAATAGCTATAGAATTGTAGGCTGTTGAAGGACAGTAAATGTATTAGGCTAATAACTTGCATTGGAGCAGGATAAATACGGATCTGATTCGAATGCTCTCTATGCTTTCATATCCTGGTGGTGTTACAGGGAGGGGTAAGCAAATTGGCGAACCATCTACTTATCTAGTTGATAGTTTCTGACCCTCCCAAAAAAGAAAATCTGAGAAATTATGAAATATAGTTTAACTGTTTAACTCTACAATACTACATAGTTAACAGTGTTTTCACATACTTAAAGGAATGGATTTCTATCATATAAACTATTTCCAAGTAAATCTCTGCATTTGCTTTACACGATCTTTAAGAACTTAAATGTCAGTCAGTCAAAAGATGGAATTTCTAAATTAATTAGTACTCACGGTTGCGAGTGTGCCGTCTCATATCGCTCGAAAGCGTGGCTCAGGTCATGCTTGTTGTTCATATAACACTGTGTACACAAGTCGTAGTCAAAGCAAACTTTGCACTTCCACCGCATTCCCATAATGCCATGCTTCTTGCAGCTGTCACAGATGATGTTGGAGTGACGCACCCCTGGTGGAAAAGGAGAGATGGTTGTTGGTCAAAGTTAGCCCACAGTATAATGACTGGTCATACATTATTCATTAGCCTCAAGTTTATTTTAAGCTCTGTTAAAAGAGAATATGATACCTGCTCAGAAACACATTTCTTGGTAGGCTAGTACAACTTATCAGAAACTGCAGGAATTACATAATAATTTACTGACTACATTTGTTTGGAATTACTGTGAGCTGCCATTCAAATCCTGGCATCATAAGCTTATGGTAGCAATATACCTAAACCTTATGAGTTGATGAGAAATCATTTGGTGATATACTAAATCCATTACCATTTAGGGCTGGCTAAGGATGGTTACACTTCATAGTGTTCAGTAAGTTGTGCAAATAACTGGATCACTATGTGCTATAGAAACATTGGACAGGGTACATCCAGTGATAAGTAAAGTAACCCAAAATGCTGGCTGTTAACTATTTAGTATTAAACCCGAGGCACAAATCTGAGGACAGAAATATTCAATTCAAACATGCATCTGCTTCAGCTCCCCCTCAGTGCCTCCATGAGTTGAAGGCCAAGCTTGTGAGCTATTTACACTGTTGCGCTTAAAAAAAAAAAAAGGTGGAGAAAGTAATTCTGGAGAACCCATGCTATATTCAAACTCAACACAAAAACAGTGCCTGTCCCTTCAATGCCTTACAGGTGCTGCCTCCGAAGCTCCACCCCACACATTGGAAACACGTTACCATGGCTAGGATATTGTTGTGGTGTGCAGTCTGCACCAGTTTGTATAAATATATATTCCTATTTACAGAGCCAAAGCTGAATAGTATCACCAGGTTTTTTTTTTCAGCACACAGAACATCAAGCTAGTGGACTGTTCTAGTCCTCAGAATGACAAATAAAATACCAGGCGCGAAACACACACAGCCTCTTCAAAATACAACACCATTCCAGCCAGTACCTTAAAAAGGACCTGAACAATATATTAAACATCCATGTAGCAGTATTTCCTACAGTGGAGTAATCGTTATAGTGAGCAGAGAATGACGTCACATTCCCTGTGTGTGTGTGCGCGCGTTGTAATCCAAGCTCCTCTGGTCGTTGATTTCATGGCCGTTACGGCCACGCGCTTTATGTTTATGATGCATTTGCTATTGTTTTGGTGTGAGGTGCTGATGCTCCAAGTCTAACGGTTGGTGGGCCGTGGAGGGGAAAGCGCCTCACCGATCTGAGCGTTGTCGTACAGCAGCAGGTCGTAGGCGCCCTGGTAGCCCGTGCGGTAGTTGGTGCGTGTGCCGCTGTCCCACTGCACCACCACCGTCTTGTCGGGCGTGGTGGTGCTGCCCTGGCGGCCCATCTCCACCACGGTGCCCACGTGGCCCTCGCCATCGTCCTGGTTACCCCACTTCCAGTCCAGGCCGCGCACCACCCTCATGCCCACCTCCATGCCGCCGCCGCCGCCGCCGCCCCGCCCGGGGGCTAGTCTCGCGGCCCGGGGCCGGGCTCCTCCTCCTGCTCCTCCGCTGTGCCCGAGGGTCCTGGGCGGGGTGGGGCCGGGCGGGCCAGCGGAGGGAGAGGACGGGGGTGGCACCAGGGGCCCCTCCAGGAACAGATCAGGGGTCACTACAGGGACGGAGTCAAAGACACACCAGTGAGACGCCATCTAATAACATACCACACATGTGAAGACCCTGTAGCATAGTCACAAGATACTGACAACAACCTTTTAAAATGCTACAATCATTTTGTTATGTCGTCTCATTCCCTCTCAGGGACACTAAACCCCAAAATTTAAACACCAGCGAGTTAAACATACAAAGAAGGACTCATATTTTGGCAGCACCTGTTAAAAACTGCTGCTCGTCCAGTTCATGTCAGGGTTTGATACTTTTAAGCACAGATAACAAATGCCTAGACCTGGAGCCAGGCTATATGTTGGTCTGTTGAGAGAGAAATGTAAGGCAGCGTGACTTCTGTCATTAAAAGGGACAAATTATTTTCATTTGCAGTTAGCATTGTCACTCACAAAGTCTGTATCTGTAATTCTGGTGAAATGCTAGTGCAGTGCTGTATTTACTATTTTCAGTCGTTTCATTCATTTTAAGCATGAAATTAACAGTATCTAACAGATTTACACCTTAGGATTTAAACGAACAGCTAGCTCATGCTGTCAAGATTCACAACGGATTCCTCAGTGTAAGTTTAATGTTTGACTTGGTCATTGAGTTAAAGGAGTCATTTCATGCCACTTTTCACTTGTTGACACAGTTCCTTGACTTCTCAAATTGACAAGCTTAGGTGAAACTATTACATAGATTAAGTGTAAAGAACCATCACCACCACGACCCTTAGCTAGGGTTTAGTATTGTTTAAATGTAATAGATTCCGGTTCCAATTCTGCTTATCGAAGCCGGTTCTTATCGATTCCCAGTTACGATTATCCCAATTCCGATTATCCCATCCCATTATATTATTCCAATATTTTTGGGAGAAGAAATACAAGTGATTTAGCTGGTTATGCCAGTGCTCTACACGGCGCATTCAGCTCCACTACCGGTAGAGCTGGAGCAGTCAGAGGGAGGGTTTATGTGATTTTTTTTGTTGTGAACGCTTTCGTCATATATACGGAAGTTGATCTGATGGATGTGTGTTAGGAAAGAAACAAGAAACAGACGCCTCAAAGAGGTAAGCAGAAGTGTTTCGTTAGTTGCTTTTTCACATAAGTTAAGTCAAATTTGTCAAATAACGTGACATTATTTCAGCCATTGATTATCAGTTTCTGGCCGATAAAAAGGTAAAATACGCAACTTGCCTTGTTGCCATTTTTTCTTAGTGAAGTGAAGCCACACTTTGACCATTTAGCGAGATCCATCTTTCACGCAGTCAATGTAAATGTATGCTTGGTTCGGAAAAACACTTCAGCGATGACAAGTACAGCATGATAAGCAGATGGCTACACATCAGCTAAAGCTTTTTACTAAATCGCATTTCAGAACCGACTAGCAGAACCAAAGTTTTATTTATTTGAAGGGTGCCTGGTTCTTGACATTTTGGATTCGGTTCCAACATACTCCTCTTTTTGTTCTATGGCCAATACCGACCAGGAAGCTAACAGTCCACTTTGAAAGGCCCAGTACTTCTGTCACATCGACATTGTTAATTCCAAAAACAACTAGAAATACTTGATCATCATGGAATGGGTCCTGGTTGGGCACCCTGGATGTCAATCAAAATACTTCTCCTGTCAAGTTGGCAAATCTTAACACAGCTAGCAAGCACTGTGTTCCAGACTTGTAGTAAAGGCAGGCTCTGCAAGTCTAGGTTTCTGGTAACCAGTAACGTCAATGTCATCAAGCCATTTTCTTTAGTCTTATGAGGCTGGGGGTTAATGTAACAATTAGGGGTGTAATGGTTCACCAAATCCACGGTTCGGTTCCTATCTCGGTTTTTGAGCAACGGTTCGGTTCATATCGCTGTTTAATCTTATTTTATTGCTTTGAGCTGTATAATCTGAGAATTTTTTCTGGCCTTGATGTAATCAATAGTATAATAGTATTTTCTATAGTTTCTGCCAGTAGATGGCACACTAGTTCTCAGCCAAACAAGAACACTTTTCTTGTTGCCGCCCACACATTGGTGCTGTAGTGTCAGCACTAGCTAAACAAAAAACAAAAAAAAGATGAGATCGGATTTCGATACAACACCCTGCTAAGGACAATATTCCACTATATGCTTAACATAGAAAATAGTAATTGTTAAAAGAAAAACACTGTAGCTTCATTGCTACAAGTTACAAAATGCAAGCAGACGAACTAACAGTTTAGAACCACATGATGGCAAAACAGACAGCGGTCAGAGACTGAATTAAAAATAACCTGGAAAGTTTTGGACAGTTTTCATACCTTGGCGGACATCATGGATATTTTATTTACACACGTCAGATAGAGACACCCACAGGAAAGATAACTGCTCTGTCATGCCTAACCCGCCCACAAAGACGACACATTATTTGTGTGCTTGTGCGCTGCGCCTCTTTTCTCAGTAAAATGACACACACACACGCATTGATGTTTCTAAATAAAGTGTGATATTATTCCACATTGTTTTGTTTGAGTAAAGAAGCGTAGGCAATAGACTCGTTGCCATAATCCGACATTGTAGTGACGGGGGTTAATTCCATGAATGAGAACATATGCATTCTTTAAATCGCTTTGTATTGCGTTTTGACAACTACAAAAAGGCTCAGTGAATGTGAAATAAAAAGTGTAGTTTAATTACAGTAGCAAAATATATGAGAGCTCAATAGGCTGCATCTGTAGCAGGTTGGGTGTGTGTCCGTGTGCGGACCGCGGTTCTGTATAACCGTAATCGCGACACGAAACAGTGGACGTTTATATCGCAGTTTCGGTTTCAGAACCGTTACACCCCTAGTAACAATGCATGCGAAGTGAGTGCTGGGCAGCAGTGATGTAACCACAGATGTAGCCTCAGGTCAGACATAACAGGGGTGGGATGTTTTTGATAACTAGAGCCGGACATATCCACAAGCACTGTATTACATGAATGAAGGTTATAGGCTAGACTAATAGCAGATTGTCTTGAATCTTAGAAATCACATCTCCACACATGGTGTAACACCCAGTGCTCATTGAAATTAATTTTGGCTGTTGCTTTTCTGTGTGAATGTGCCATTTTTGCCCATTGATGCTATAATGACAGAATTGTATTTACTTTCCATGGTCTCTCAATGCTACATCGCTGCTAGTCTCTTACAATGTGTCTGAGGCTTTATGCTAGTCAATCCATTGCTAGCAAGAAAAACATGGGCGGATGTATAATGTTAATGTTGCTACAAAAAAATACAGCTAAATTATATGTGTATAATAATGTATCAATGATTGAGTTAAATCCTTGTAATAGATATATACTAATAGATTAGTAATAGATATTAGGGGCATGACAATTATCATAAAAGAAAATATGACTATACTCAGCTGTATTGATTTTTTGTACAGCCCTACAAAATGACAGCTCTAAAATCCTCTCCCTCTCTCTACCCATCAGTGCTCTTGCTGTGTGTCATGGAAGACTTGTGAAGGGAGCAGCTGGACAGCCCTGCTATGCCCCGCTGTGCTAATCAAGGCCTGTCTGGACGCATTGAGTACAACGTGCAAGCGCTTCTCTCACGCACGCACGGACACGCACACACACACAAAGGCAGGAAGCGCTATTGCTACGGAAACCAGAGTCAGCAAAAAAAAAAAGAGGAGGAACCTTTCCCGGGGAAGTAAGCCGATACAGTAGCTTTCATGTCACGCTGTATGCATGCCCTCTGTTAATCATGCATGATGGATTTCCTCCCGGTTTAATGAAGCCGTCTGCTGTTGTGTCACCAAGGCTGGTCGTTTCTGCCCAGGCTGGTCGTAGGGAGAGGCTAAAGAAAGGCTTGTGTCCTTTAATAGCAGTCTGATGTGCCTTGGTAGCCAACCGTCTTGACAGAACTCTGTGTGTGTGTCTGTGGGGGGGGGGGTGTACATGTGTGTTGTTAAATGCGGCTTTGGAAAAATAAAGTGTCTAAACAGTAGTGTGTGTTAATTGAGACAGTGGAACAGGGCAGCTACATGACACCGCTTCAGCTGCAGTCCACTACACACTCATAGACAAGCTTAGGAGGTCACTTACAGAAGGCATTCAATCACAACATAAGCTCAGACTAATTGCTCTGACACATATTGGCACATTGTCACTCAACGTGCCTCTCTCTGCCTACAGAAATGTACCATGATGCATCTCAGCCCCTGACGGACAGCTTTAATGCGCCTTAGAAGGCGATTACCAAGCTTACAATGCTGTTTTGGTATTAAAGGAATCTTCTTAGGCATTAACACACATGGGACGGGGAGGGAATTAAAGGAGCAAAAGGAGGCTACTCGCAGTATTTTCTGGCCCAAATGCCCAGCTTTGGCTGCAGGATTAATGTTGTGACGTCCATATCACGACACGTTTTAGCCCCAAGGTCACAACAGGAGCACTAGAGCTCCGGAACCCGCCCCTCTGTAACAGTCAATATGAAGCATGATTCAGCATCCTATACTGGTGAATCCATACTAGGCCTAGTTAAATATGACGAGCAGTCACAAGGCTATGATCTATTACCCACACTGCTAGCCAGTTGCAACATACTGGAGACATCACAGGAATAATACTGTGTTGCCATGTAGTTCACAGCCTTCTGACCTTCCAACTGGGAGTAGAGCTTTAATATTAAGATGCCGCAGCATTGAACCTTTACACCATAATGCCATGTTCAAATGTTATTGATGTTATTCTCCTTTGGGAAATGAATGGGGAATTTATCCTAGGCACTGCCAGAGGTTAAAGCGCTAAATTAAGTAATTCCACAAATTGTAGAAAAATAAACATCTGAATTAAGTGTTAACCTGTATTCAATAAAGTCAAACGTAGTACAACATATAGGGTCCAACATACTGCAGGTAGATGCAGCCAAACACTGATATATGACATAGTCCTACAAGTGAGACTGCCGTGCCCTTCAGGATTAACACGTGAAGCCAAGTAACCATGGAGAGGCCCAAAGCTCATATTTGACAAGAACTGGTTCCACCGAGACACATCGGTTAGTTATCTGACCGACATAATAATGGTATTAGATTCGAAGAAAAACATACATACGCTGAAATGCAATGAAAAAGCAAGGCCAGGAGGTCATTTTAGCGTGAAACAACAAAAGGTCTAAGTCTAATATGTTAAAAAATACAAATAAAAAGGGAAATACAGTATTATCTTTAATCCTGACACTGTTAGATGAATAATTTCTCATCTCTGGCTCTGTGTGAATCAGCCATGCACATAAGAAAGATGGATTACTTTGTGAAATTCTTGCCTGCTTGCTGGAAGAATCTCTTCCTCTTGACGAGAAATGCTCCCAACGCCCACACACAGCTCTTCCTCGTACGTTCCAAGAGGACTTGAGCTTCAACCCACTGCTATCTTATCTCTATTAGGCCTTTTTTTCTCTGCATTGGTAGTATGGGGGATTCAGGGAGCTGTACAAGCACCTATCCCATATTTAAAATAAAGGTTGTATCGAACTGCGAGGTCATCTACAATACAGAACTAAATCAAATGTCCCCAATGCCCCCTTAACATTGGGGAACCGAGAAACTACGCTACGGTCTGTTAGCCGCAGACCTCACTGTAATGTTAGCAATACAGCCAACATCAGAAACACGATCATGTTATACAGTGTACTGCTATCTGTAGAAACCAAAAGCAAATGTCAGTTAGGCCAATACTGGATTACTACTACTAATGTGGTTAGTTACATTAGAGCATGGGATGCTTTTTTAATTGGGGGGGATGAAAGTGTGAGAAAAATAGCCTCAATCTCCATTACTGAGCTATGGGAAGGCCATGAGATGGGTCCCTTGAGCTCCACTTTCATTGAAAGGACAGACTAGGCCAGGCCAGCCAGCATCCAGGTGTGTTGTTGAGACGTCGCTGCCAATCTGTCCGAGAGCTAAGACGGTGAGGATAAGCAGCTCTCTAGGCCACATGACAGATGGGCTAGCTTTCACCACATGCTGCTGAGGGGCCAATCTGTTAAGACGGGCGTCGCCCTCTCACACAAAGGCAAGCAGACAGGTGCATGTTCCATGCACGTCTACAAGCACAAAAGCTATTCATGAGCGTCTCAGGTCAACTAGAAAACAAATGCATGTAATCAAGGTAGGAGTAATAAGGGCAGACCACTCCAATATTATCATTTGGCTTTTGCTTTTCTTTCTGTAATGGCCAGAATATACATTACAGCCAGACATGTTGGATCTCTTGTGAATACGGTACAGCATATGCACTTGAGTAAAGAAGTTGATGCCTCTCTGTAGAACGCTGTTTTGACACGGTAGACTAAGTTGGCAAGAAGCACAATGTAATATCATTAGGAATACAAGTAATATACAAATAGGAATAATACGAGAACAACAGAATGTCCCACAAGCTACAAATGTTTGTGGGACATTAGCAACAGTAACCAATGGGGGCTGGTCGGAAAGGTCCATTACTCAAACTGCCCCCTCTTACCATTTAAATCAGGAGTTAGGCCTATACCTTTATGTGCAAATGGATACTGTATGTCAACTAGGCTATACCCAATTAGCATCACACCATTAGAATGGAAAATGTCATTGTCATACGGTATTATTACTGTTTGTGGACACTCCTCACGCACTATCAAGCAGATGTGCCTATTAGGCTACCCCCAATGGCACGTCTCACTAGCCTATATCCTCATCCCAAATGAGGATATAGCATAAGCCTATCCACCAATAAGGCTTGCACTTTGTCACTGCCATTAGACCTACATGCTTGTGGAACGGCACCAGCACCCTGCAGCCAATGCTCTTGTCATCAGGTCTCAAAGCTAACCCAATCTGCCACCCTCCATCCCCAATATCAGGAATGAGTAGCAGCTTGCTGGAAACATATGACGGTGAACAGGGGTTGCGGGGAATCAATAATGAACTTGAGTAAACAACGCTAGATTTCATCAGAGCAGACGATGACGCAAAACACCACTGTTCTCTTAGGTCTTCTCCACAGCCTTCTCAATAAACCGCTTATTCAATCTTATTAAGTAAGTCTGCCAAATTTGGAGAGTACAACACGATAGCATGGCATGATATTTATATAATAGCATTCATAACAGCTCTAAATTATGCAATCATTTGGTAAAGCAAAAACTTTTCCCCAGAAACCATATCTTATATCTAAAGCAAACACGGCAGGTAGCCTAGATGAAAATACATAATGCACATTTCTTATCAGCCTGACATTCATCAAGTGTGGTTATATCAAACTAAAAAAACAATGTAGCTGCCGTTTACCTCACAGAATCATTATGAGCAGCCAACAGTTTTTCTAGGGTCTCTTCTTATCAGTGTAAAAAAAAAAAACTACTTAAAAAACATGTAAAAACTACCCTGGCTTAACAATGCATTATCAATAGACTATGTCACAATATCAAACCAGTGAAGTACTGCTAACTAATAATAATAATAATAATAACAACAACAACTCACTCCCCATGATCTTCAAGCCACTGTTGAACATGTCTGGCAGTTAAGGGTCCCGTGTGCCAACACACCATGAGCATTGCATGCTAGTTTGTCACCAATTTCAGAGTGACTGTCGGAGCCTGTTGTCCCTGCTCACAAGGGAGTGAACCCCTTTCAGGAGATTGCAACTATTTGTTCTGTTGTGAACTTTGCTCTTTGTTTTGGAGCCCTGTACCCTCACTATAACGAATCTACCAATAAGGTACTGCTAACTGGCCTTGGCCAAACATCTATCTTTCTCACACATTAGAACTGAAATGTAACATAATCGCAGCACTGTGGGGAAGATTGTGTCAATTCAATTGTTTGCAGAAGCTAGGGCCTCTTTGTGACTAGGGTGGGGGTCAATATATAAAACACTCACTAAAAAAAATCAATTCATTACTACTTAGAATCAAGCTTACCAGATGTGACTTTGTTTAGGCCTTGGATCAGCTCAAATATCAATATTGCACCACACACTGATGTTAGCATTTGCGCAGAGATCTGGAACCATAAATATACAGGCTGTGCTCATTTTATTCCTTCTCAATGTAATATTGTGCTTGTATTAAAACAAATATTAATACAAAATATAGAGCATGTGCAATACTAAAGTGTTCATTGGTGATTTCTTTTAAATTTAAATCAAATATATTTTTCAAAAAGGTTTAAAATAATAACATTATGTTTTAAGTCCATCTAACTGGTCTAAAATTGGGTCCCACTGTCTCCAAACCCAAACAACTACAATGGCCTTTTTCCATTGCACGAGCAGGTCAGCTTGGCTTAGCACATCATGTCTCGGCACGCACTGCCCAGCGCAGTAGAACGCCAGTCAGTGTCATCACAGTTTGAAGTCGGGAGCACTTCAGAGTCTAAAATTCAAAAGTGAATAGGATCGCAGAATGGCATTGTTCTTATTGTTTCTTTTCTGGTTACGCCATGCTTCCGTTTTATTCACTGCTAATACAATTTGCTTTTGGCGTACAAGTCAGATATGTTGAGGTCTTCGTTTTGAAGCTATATGATGTTTGCTAATGGCAAAAGTAAAAAGTCAACTACTGGCACAGATAACACGCGTCACAGCTCGAAAGGTTTAAATAAAGTGGGTGGCCTCCGTTGTAGCTTCTCGATTCTAACAGCAAGGTACTCTATGCCTTCCAAAATTGTGCAAGTTAGTAGTTTTAATAGGTAATATTTTATAGGTATTTTAATAGTGTTGATATAATAAATCGCTGTGAATATGAAGCATGGTGTTATGAAAACGTGTCAAATAAATACTGTGAGAATGAGACTGTGCTATTAAATAACATTGTGGACACCTTGCTGGACTGACAAAGTGAAGATGATTAGGATTATTATCAATTATATTAATAAACTAACTGAAATAAAGATACTGTAATGTGTTACTTGTTAGCTACCGGTAGCTGACACTTGCCAACATGCGATATCACCTTTCCCTTCTCATAGCTTACCTTAACATGCCCTACAACCTGGCCTTTACTTGATCTTAACTGTTCTACATGCACAGATTTAAAATTATTCTCCCCCTTTGATAAACTACCTTGATCCTCCTTGAAAATGGAAGAAAACACTGTAAAACTAAAGGCTAGTTTATACTTCTAGTCGCAACGGTGCGTGTGGCGTGTGCCAAAAATGATGGGGTGTCTTTAATTGATGACAAGCTTATCTTGAGTCAATCACGTTTAAAAGTAGTTCCCTCTTTAATGCACTTCAGGCTGCACACACACACACACACACGCACACACACGTGTGGGGGGGGGGGGGCATGGCCAGGCTGGTAGTCCACATATGCGGCCAGGCAGGCGCTGTTATGGCAACAGCCTCACGCTGCTCGGCACAGAGCAAGATCAGAGCTGGAGGAGAGGGATGGAGAGCGAGAGAGGGGGATGGGGAGAGTGATATGAGGGCGGTGGAGGAGAGAATAATGGAGAGAATGACGAGAGAAGGGGGTGGAGGAGAGGAGGGCCTCCACGGCCCAGCGTTTAGTGCCTTGCGGGCCGCGTCAGCGAGGAGGATAATCGCAGCGATGGACCAGACAGAGGGGAATGGGGGGGGGCCGTCAAGCTCGTCAACGTGCCTACCCCCTCTCCCGGAGCGGGGCGCTTCTCTCGGACGCCGCTGCCTCTTACACACACCACCACCCCCCCACCCCACCCGCCCGGGCGAAGTGGAGCCTTGGAGACCGTCGAATCAGCACGCACGCAGGCACACGGGCCACGTGACAATGCACAGCCTCAGAGCTCATGGCAGTCGCGCTGCTGCTAGGGAACAAACGAGCGGAGGACAAAGATGAAGGGGAGGGGCGACATATTTAGAGGGTCTGTACAGTATTGTAGCAGGGGGTGGTTAGGCCTCTGGGGGATGAAATAGGAGGAGAATTTGATTAATGAGCGCAGCCTGCTATGGTTCACATTTTTAATCATGTAATGGTGTGTGTGTGTATCCTCTGCTGGCGTTAGCATGCGGTAGCAGAGCGTGGTACTTCTCGCGCATATAGATGTACACAAACAATCAAGATGGACAGACTTCAAGTATTTTAAAATACAATTTAAAAATATAACACAAAGCTAATTCATGAGTTAACCCTCTTGAATGTAGACACAGCTGTGGGAGCAGTCACAATATGGTGGACGGCACACCGTGATGACACTGTGCTGGCGCACACACATATGGACGCACAGATGGCACAAGTTGCCGTCACACGGCCAATGGAAGAGGAGGGAACAGGGGCCAGCCTGACAGCTGCACATACCTGGAAATTAAGTCTGCTGCTAGCCTCTCAGTTCTGTAAACAAAGCCAGCGCTGTGACGGGCGCCAGCGCACACACACTAAGAGAAGCATTAATTCATTGGTTCTAACTCAGAGCCATGCTTATTAACAGATGCAGGAGTAGGACTAGTAGTCGAAAAAGGTGGGCTAAGCTTAGCTAATACACTTTGTTAAATTCAGAGACTATCTCTTCAGGGGTTGCTAGCTGTCAGTTATGTGTTTGCGCTGAAAATAATACTGGTGTTTCTATACAGCCCTGGCTCTGAACATGGGAACACAAACAATGTGGTGCTGACTAGGCCTGTCAGGATAATTACTAGGGGTGTAATGGTTCTGAAACCGAAACCGCGATACGAACGTCCACGGTTTAGTGTTGCGGTTCCGGAATACAGAACCGCCATCCGCACACAGACACACACCCAACCTGCTACAGATGCAGCCTGTTGAGCTCTCATATAACGTTGCGACTGTAATGAAGCTACACTTTTCATTTCACATGTAGTTCCAGATTAGATCTCAGATTAGAACCACTGAGCCTTTTTCTAGTTGTCAAAACACAATGCGATTTATAGAATGCATATGTTCTCATTCATGGAATTAACCGCCGTCACTATGTCGGATTATGGCAACTATTCTATTGCCTATGTTTCTTTACTCAAACGAAACAATGTGGAATAAAATCACTTTATTTAGAAACACCAATGCATGTGTGTGTCATTTTGCTGAGAAACGACAAGCCGCGCAGCACACGCACACACACAAACACATAAATAGTGTGTAGTCTTCATGGGTAGGTTAGGCATGAAGCAGCAGTTACCAATTTCATGTGAGTACGTGTCTCTTTAATGAACCCTATCTGATGTGTAAAAATTAAATACCCATGAAGTCTGCCAAGGTATGAAATCTGTCCAAAACTTTCCAGGTTATTTTTAATTCAGTCTCTGGCCGCTGTCTATTTTGCCATCATGTTGTTCCAAACTGTTAGTTTGTCTGCTTGCATTTTGTAACTTGTAGCAATGAAGCTACAGTGTTCTTCTTTTAACAATTACTATTTTCTATGTTAAGGATATAGTGGAATATTGTCCTTAGCAGGGTGTTGTATCGAAATCCGATCTCATCTTTTTTTTGTTTTTTGTTTACATTGTGTTGCAATGTAATCTGATTTCATATTTTTGTTTTGTTTACCTAGTGCTGGCTCTACAGCATAGCACACATCTGTGGGCAGCAACAGTGTCTGTTTCTCAATTCCAAGAATGCCAGGTACATACTTGTGTTCTTGAGAGGTACATTATTGCAAAGTGTCCTTCTGAGAATTGTCATAGCCATAGTTATTTTTGTTTGGTTGAGAAGCTGGTACTAGAGTGCCTTCTAGTGGCAGAAAGTATAGAAAAAAAGAAGACTATTCTACAGAATGTAATCAAGGCCAGAAATATCTCCCAGATTATACAGCTCAAAGGACAACAATAAAATAAAACCGCAATATGAACCGAACAGTTACTGAAAAACCGAGATATGAACCAAACCGCGGATTTGGTGAACGTTACATCCCTAATAATTACTATATTGACTTATTCAATTTATGAACATGACCTCAATAATTTTTCAGACATCAATAACATTGCCTGCTATTTACATGCGTGTTGCTGACATAAGAAAGTTAGGCATGTTGTTCTGCTCCTGTGGTCTCGCCTGCTCGCAGGCAGCACTCCACACGCACGCACACACAAGACAGTGACAAGAAGTGTTCCTCAAGGTTTTAATATGTGTTTTTCCCGAATTTCCATAATTCCAGCAAAACTACATTTGGAAGAATAAATGCAAATAAGTTCCATTTGTTTTTTCCATTTCTGAGCCTGATGTGTATTTTTTTGTTTCATAACCTTTTTCAGTACCTTTTTTTAAGTGTTTTTTTTAAATGTCAACTTAATATTGTTTCTTAGCATGTAAGTGGGGAGGGTAGGGGGGGGGGGGGGGTTTAATGACGGGTCAAGGAATGTGTCCCAAACAAAAACAATACTGTAAAATAGACATTAAAAAGCTTTTAGTGTAAAACTACTAGTTTTACTAGCACTTTTTCAATACCTTTTGCAATTTTTACAACTGCAATATTCTAATATTCAATATAATGTAATACATTAAGTTGTCATATTGACCACCAAATATTTTATTTTGTAAAATCGAAACAAACATTTTGATATTGCCTAATGTTAAAACTATTCACTATTTAAAATATATTATATGAACAATACATACGGATAATATCTTAATCAGCATAGCTATCGGACTAGTGTGGTTGCATTCAAAGAACCAGTTAACTATAAATTAAACCTAAACTGACCTCCATCGTTTCTAAAATCAAAATTAAATAAAACTATTTGACATCACCAGTCAATGTGCTGGTAGTATAAACCTAATAGTTTGAATTATCTCATTTAAAAATATTATAGAGGGGAAATAAATATATCTTAAACACTGATCACTGGCCATTTCACTCTGAATAATACTTTCTGAAATGTAATATTAGTAAGCTTTATTCAGAACTATTTTTGAAATGCCTAACATAATTAAGTGACTTGAATCACATATACTCAACTAATCAAGTAAAGAAAGTGCTTTTTTTAGGCAAATTTATATTGTGTCTGTACTCTGTAACATTACTAAGCAGCTGCTATATTTAGGAGATATTTCTGTTTGGAAAATTGTAAAAAATAATATAGGCTACATTGTAAATAACTAAGTTATTAAAACCACAGACATTTTAAGAACTTTGTTAAAGCCCAAGTACTATTAGCTTATTCGTGCAAATGTTGAACACATTTTATTTTCAGTCTGACGTAATTTGATAATTATCAGCTGACATCATCACACGCAGACGCAGGTTTGATGGTGGTAATAATAATAATAATAATAATAATAATAATAATAATAGCTCTGTGAAATATGTCATGCACATTCCTGAAGATAACGAGAACACCCCAGTCTAAAACAATGAATGTGGCAATGGAGTGAGACAGCAAGTTTATCCTTGTGAGATAGTGGCAGAAAAGAGCAAGAAACGATTAACATTCGTCACATCACAATTAGCCTATCGACAATTATCTTGCATCTGCATCGCCAAATATTTTCCTGTTGATCCGCATCAAATCATCTGAAAGCCCGTAGGTGTAGAGAGATTACTTTACCTAATGACACTGTCATTATGGGTGAAGTAGCCTCCTATACTCAATAAGGAACGTAGCAGAAATGTAGGCTCAATTATTTCCCACAATTATAAAATATGTCAACATGCAGCAATATCCCAACACATGCGTTTAATTTCTTATTTGGGCAAGAATCTGTGACACGAGACATTAAAAATAGCCTATCATTTCCCAAGTTGCATTATTGTCTGTGCTCAGGAGTCAAGTGTAATGAATATAGCAGCACGCAATTACGGCTCAACTGTCCAACTAAATTTGCAATGCCAACTTAAGACTTTGTCAAGAAACATTGACTCCAATTATCAGAATTATTATAGCCGATTAGATTGACATTAAGTCGGTTTGTGACATAGTGGCAGAATACTACAGTATATGGATTGGCTATTAGCATCGCCAACGTTAGCTTGCTGCCAAATATCTGTTATTCTTAGCTCATAAAAAAACAACGTATTGCACGTTTTACCTATTTACCGTACCTTGGTCCAGTATTTTCAGTTTGCAGCACAATATACTTCCATGACGTAATCCGCCACCCAATGCTAACATCTATTTGGGACGCTTGTTGAGGACAAATGTGTTTAGTAAGCTGAGAAGCGCTGCAGCTTGCAATCTTGACTAGCCAGTAACACGCCCATGGGTTGCGTCACACCAGTGCTGCTAACAACAGAGCAGAAAAGAGCAGGTAGGCACCCATGTGTTTGCATTAAGTTCCTTCCACTATCCTCGTAAGGTGGAACTGATATCACAGCACAGCGGCTATCCAGATAACGTTGACTTGGATGTGGATGTGGGGCCGAAAAGACACTTGATAGTACTTCATGAATTAGCTTGCCAGAGATCAAATGCCTAAGCCTCGTACAGTAGTTGTTGTCAAATAGTGCCCCCTTTTGTTATGTACATGCCTTCCTGCGTTTAACTAAAATCATATTAATACATTTATACCAAATAAAGTAATTCTGGCTCTCCAAATGAGTAAACAGTTTAAGAACACAATTATAACATATGGTTTATTGTTGTTTTGGGTACCAGCAGGTGTAAAATGTGTCAAATGCCCACTGTCTGGCCTTGGCAATTAAAGCACCTTGTACATATCACTGGTAATAAAGGGACACCAATGCTTCTGATTTAAAGGGTGTGTATTTATTGACCAGAAGGGGCAATGCAGAATTAACACAGGTCCCTGTATCCTGCACACAACTGAACATGCGAATGTCTATGCATTTGGAAACAATTGGCGCGTAGTTAGAAGTGAGGCGACAACTAATTCTGCTCAGGTATTATTCAAACATAAACTACAAATGAAAAATCCAATAGTTTACATTTCTTATGAAATTGCATAATTTTACACACCATCACTTTAAATCAACACACACTAGTGTGTGATTAATACTGAAATACAACTTCATTATACTGTATCCTCCTCAGTACCAGAGTAGGAGCTAAACTCATATTCTCTCTTAAATGTATAAATAAGACAATAAATTAAAGCCTTTGGAAGCCTTCTCAAGTAAATTCTTACGAATAATCATGAATAGCCTATGGCATATGAATGAACTAGTCTGTATTAAAACAAGACGTGTTTTAAAGAACATCTAGCACATCACAATAATGGCAAGCTGCCCGGAGGTGCCAAAATGATCCCAAAGACATAAAAAAGTCCCATCAAGAGGTTGAGCTTGGCAGTCTTCTGTGGAATCTTGGAATAGCATCGGCTTCGGAACTGCTTCTCCAAAGGGAAAGCCATGGGCAGTGTAAGCAGGGGCAGGGCCATGCTGATGGTGTAGTGTGTGGCCAGTATACAGAAGATCACATAGGGAACAAAGAGCAAGAGGTTGTAGAGGATATAGGAGAGTGTGGGGCCTATAAGGATGGCTAGCGTGACAATGCCCGCCTGCTTGTCAGAGTCCATGTCTCTTGTGTTGTTGCTGTGGAGGATGGCCTCTGTGTTCAGGGCCAGCGGCACAGCATACACTAAGGGCAGCACTGACAAGTAGCCCACCTGGACAGCATGGGAGAACATGACAGCCAGTGGGCCAAAGGTGATCAGGATTACCACATCTCCCAGGGCTACATATTTGAGGCCAATGCCTAGGAGGGGGCAAGCAAACACACATTTTAGATCATCAATGTTAGACTTTTCATGAAATTATAAATTGAAATGAATGTTTAATGAATATTAATCTGTCTTGATATTCTGCAAATGGAATTAACACAATTAATAAAAGCAAAAGCCATTTTGTTTGGTTTTGGTCACTAGAGCTAAAAATGCTTGACCTGAATGAGGTTACTATTTGACCCACCTCCAGTGTAGAGAAAGGAGCTGGAGAGGCCTCCAAAGTAAATAAGGGCTAGGTGCTCCAGCCTCAGCGTGGATAGAAAAAACAGAAGACTGGCACACAAGCAGCCCAGAGAATAGAGCACCGCTCCAAACATAACTACATCCTGCGGAGCCAAGATCTCATCCACAAGAGTCCTATCGTCACTTTTCTTGTGGTCAATTCCTTTGGAGAAATCATAGTAGGTGTTAACAAGGTTCCCTGCCCCGTGGACCACAAGGACAGCCACAGCACAAACCAGCAGAACGAGCAAATCAACAGAGCCCTCCAGTTTGTATGCCAGGGCACTCCCAAGAGCCACCGGTGTTAGAGACGCGCTGAAGCTCCACGGTCTCAGCGCCAGCACATAGGCCGCACACCTGTACCTGACTTTAGACGGAACGTGAGCCATCTGTGACATTTGTTGGGTGTCTGAATCGTGATTCTGCATCACGTTATTCAGACTGGTCTGCCACTGTTGGCCATTGTGGCCATTGGATCCAGAAAAAACTAATGTTTCTGCCTTGTTTTGTTCCTGGTCTTTATCCATTCTTCAGATAGGGGTTCAGCAACGCTCCTAAATTCAAAAGTATGTAGAGTTCTGTCCTGTATCAACAACATATTAGAACACGTTAACACTTGGTTAGATAATACATAATCATATTACAATGATTAGAATCAGAATTAATGTATGTAGAATGTACTTCGAGTCTTTAAGACAGTTGCGACAGAAAAGGCGCATTAAAGTATTTTCTAAAGATAACTAAATTATTACGGATTACTATTATTATGGCATGCTGATTCCATCATTTCCTATTATTGACAATTCAAAGTAATTCTGTACATCACTACGATACGGTACTTTACTTTGGAGTCTAAAGTTTAGACCATATGGTAACTATTGCCTTCAAGTTGGCGGAATGTTTCGTTTTGGACAGACTAGTTAGTTGAACATTTTAAAGTTAGCAACTATTTCTTGCCATATGCCAAAATGCATTGAGTTTGTGGGGGAGTGAACAACAAGGTAACTACTGAGATTATAAGATTATAACAAACATGCTACGGTAACTAGCATTCTAACGTTTCGTCTACGGAAAAAATAGAATATAATGTCCAACACAATACCATACCTGTTACGTGTGTATTTCCAGAGACAACCTATTCCAAGGCATGTGAAAACATATTTTGACACGGTCGCATTCATAACAGGGAGATTCCTGGTTTGTAAAGTGTACATTTACGTGTCAATGTACTGGTTGGTAACTGTTAACCCTGCACCCGACGGGCGCCATTTCCTACTACTCACAGAAGTGCAACGCTGAGTAAATGTCGTTAGGAAACGCGTGTAGTCCACAATGCGAGTCTGAGTTCCGGTCTATGACAATGAAACCCAAATGAAACCAATACAATCTGAAAAGAGTGAATAATGCATTTTTGCATTATATCAAAATAGAAATGTATTTCAGTCATTATAAAGATTGACGTAGTTCATAACGCAGCAAGTAGCATACCATATGCCTATAACATTATATGAACAAATAGATAGACCCACCATAATTCTATTTTTATTGGCTAATTGTAATTCCTAAATTACATTCGCCCAAAGATCTAATCCATGCTGACCATGTCCTGTTATTTAGACATTGGCCTATTTGGCCCGGAGGCTATTCATTCACTTAAAAACTAATTTTATTTATACAGTAGGCATATGCCTATGTAAAATGTTTCTTAAATATCTCATATAGCTATAAATATATAAATAGCCTTTATGCTCTTGGTGCTCAACTTTCCTCTATAGCAAAATTAACCCAGTTGCTTATCAAACACGTGCATGCAACAATACCGTTGTAGGTTATTATTTGACAGACAGTGAGTTTGGTTTTCATTAAACTGTCTCGACTGTGACCCCATGCCCGTATCTGAAGTAACGTGAAACCGTTTGGCAGACTGCACGGAAGAGCGCAGCGGCTAGGAGTCGAATAGAGCTGCACTTTGATGCAGACTTCACCGACAGCTCCGCGACCCAGTCCGCGCACACTGGCCACTGCTCATTATTGGCAGCCAGCTTTGACATAAAATGCAGCATGCGATATTGACGAGCAAATATGTTTATTCGAATAGATACTAAATCTGTGTAGTCTAATTGAGAGATTATTTTCTTGGTGGGCGATATCGCAACGATGGTGTATCAGACAAGTTTGCAAAAGGGGGATTCAAGCTTCGCTGCTTTCCTTGCTGTAGAGCTACTCAGTTTTCTGTTCGCAGGGATGCAGGATACCACCGCGTTTCCTACCTGGAGATTAGAGGTATGCTACGACTATTATTGGAACTAAACTAAATAGGCTACAAAAAAAAAAACCAAAAGCATGCAGGGTTCATCAGTTTAAAAAAGCACAATAACAACATGTGCACCAATATATTTTAAATGTCTGATCTCGACATTCTCTTGGATTTTAGAAACATAAATCAGTGGAACAAAGTTGTAATCTTTCCTGTTTCTTTAAGGGACCACAAACCTGTTGTAATGACAGGCTACGTAAAATGTTATGCCTAACCTAAATAAACTTAAAATGTAGGTTAATTCGTTATTTATTTTTTATTCTTTTAATAAGAAATAGGCTAGAAGAA
>JAODLL010018717.1:0-26689 GCA_026546735.1 Forbesichthys agassizii | reverse complement strand
CTCTCTCTCTCTCTCTCTCTCTCTCTCTCTCTCTCTCTCTCTCTCTCTCTCTCTCTCTCTCTCTCTCTCTCTGTGCCCCCTTCCCCAGTCAACCCCTTCCTCGCTCTTTCCATGACATGGGCGGTTAAAATGTAGCGTTTCACAGCTCTCCGGCAACGTCTGTTTTCTACTGTCGGGATGTGTGTCTTCCTGTGTTTATCTGTGAGCAATCTAGTTTATATGTATGAGAGTGTGTGTGCGTGACTGCTCTCAGTGGCATGCCTCTGAGGCTCAATGGACCCACCCTGCCACCCCTCCCCCACACCGAATTCCCACATGTGAAGGCATCCGTACCACTGATTGAATAGAGCCATAACAAAAAGTCCCAACCACCCCCACTCCAGACCTAGCGGGGGTAGGGTTGGAACCCAAACATTCTGGGGTGGCGGGGGATGAACGGTGAAGTGTGTGCGTGTGTATTTGTGTGACCCCTTTCCCTACCCCCTCCCCTAACACATGCATACCTCAAGAAATTGAGATACATATTTGGGGAAGTGGAAAATGCTGGAATCTGCAGGCTGCGTTTTGGGGTGGATTAACCCTTCAGCCAGCGGGACAGATGGCTCCATCCCCTGCCTTGCTGATAAACCCCACCCCTGACCTCTAGTCCTGCCTGCGTGCGTTTGTGCGTGTGTTTTTGCGTGCGTGTGTGGTTACATGTAATCATGCTTGCTTCTGTGTTTGTGTTTTTCCACAAAGACAAACTAGCTGGTTTGGCTGAGATAGAGGGTGAATTTGCTTTGATTTTGGAATATGCTGGCAGACCAGAAATCTGTCCTGTCTGTGTGTGTGTGTGTGTGTGTGTTTGTGCTTATTTTTCTTGAAAAGCGTCCATTAGGACGTGCCACAGTGTTTTCTTTGGAAAATTGAAGATACAGGCTAGCTGGATAACTGATGTTTATTGTGAGATTTAGCCAAATGCCAAATCTAACAGTTGACAACATTTCTGTCTAGTGTGCATGGTTGCTTTGTGTTCAGGTTAAAGACAGACAGTTAAAACAGAGAGAAAGATGGGAAAGACCATTAGTTTAGACCATTAGGATTACATGAATGTGCCAGACACTGCAGTTAATTTACTGTAGGTTAGCTGTAGAAGGATTGTCTGCGAATGATCTGTAAATGAAGGTATAATGAATTAATTACCATATGAATACATACATAGCCTTATGTTTGTATTATACAACAAGGTTTTTAAAAGGGGGTCCTCAGAGGTACTGCAGGGGGTCCTCCAAAATATTTGATTACAAACTTATATTATTCCAAAAATATAAATGCCAGAATATAGACATCAACATAAGTACAATCTATGCTATAAACATACAAATCTGTCAATCATTATTTGAATGTCTTAAGTGACTTACTTTTATACATGGCACTATAGGCCATATATGATAAACGGCTTATAGAAACATGGCACAGGGACCCCTGTGCCGTGTTTCTATAAGCTAAGGGGTCCTTGGCCCGAAAAATGTTGAAGATCTCTGCAGTATTGTTTTTTGTCAGTGATGTGAGAGTGTTATACTAAGGCCTGTGCACATGCTTCGGTATAATGCTGTGAAGCATACCGATTCTGCGTGCGGTCAGAGTCTTTATTTTTTCAGAGACAGGTCTACAGGCGAAAAGCATCCGATCTCTTTGGGACTCCCATCTTTTGTTAGACAGAAAACTGTTGGCGTGCATATCACATCGCTGCAGTCTCTCACCCCTTGCCCCTTTGCGCTCGTCTGAGACGTGCACTGACTACAGACTGTGGAGAACAGGGACGCACGACCCACGGTCGGTTTCATCCTCGATAAGGAAGAATAATCGCCAGTTCAATTGATGAAGCCACAAAGCTCAATGGAGAGCAGCGTCATGTAACATTGGCCTTCATGCGTGTTCAATGTTTTACATCCCATATTAGGGGCTAGATATATTCCATCTATGTGAGACCATTTGTTTATCAACTGACAAACTAATCGTGGAGATTTATACTGTTTCCATAGGGCCATCAAGGCATACGCAGTTTTTTAACCAAGTAGTCAAATGTAACCACGTAACCCAATCCATAATCTCTACATTGTACTGAAGTACATGACTCATATCTCCCTGCGTTGGAAATGTCTGCGCTATCATCCATGTGTATTATACTTTAGTCGTATTTAAGCCCAGCATTTCGTCGAATGAGCATGGCGGTCTGGAAGAACAGCGTGGTTACGTGACATCATCACAGCAGTAGGATCGAGTTTGAGGTTCTGGCAATATTGCTGTGCTGGGCTCAGCAGAGGTCACACTTATCTTTCCATAAAACTCAAAAAGGCAGGATTGGGGGGGGGGGGCACGGGGGGCACACTGTTGTCAGCACTATCTGCTATTTGTGAAAACAATACTATCCCTTTTAAACCTCCTGAACGTCCAGGGAAAATATCCTAATTGAAATAATCAATTTATACAGGAATAAAGTGGAGGATCTGTCTAAAAGCTGGAGCAAGTGCAGAGTAAATAAGACTCAGAACAGAATATTTAGGGGGCAGCCGGAAGGTTGTGGGTTTGAGCCCCAGAGTTGTAAGGATGCTTTAAGCATTTTTAAGCAAGATTTTTAACCCCTACCTTGCTATGTGGTGTTGCAGGGCCAGTAGAACCTCCTCTCTCTGGTCTAAAGATTAAAAAAAACTAAACAAAGGCTGGACGGTTTGACCTCAAATCACATATGCATTTGAAATCTGTGAGCGTTTCCTTCTCTCTACTCCACCTACAATGATAATTTACAACCATTATTCCGCTAAAGTTAACTCTTTGCTTCGAACTCAGAAGGAAGACGGAGCTACCTAGAAAGCTGTAAAAGACCTACAAGGATCAGATATATTAACAGTAGGTGTAAGAAAGCCCAATTTGCTATATTATAAGTTAATTAAGTTGTCTGCCATGCATTATGAGTCTGTTCGGCTCTGATAAATGTTTACCGTAATTTCCCGGCTATTAACCTCGATAAATGCATGGATTTTGCAAACTGGTGGTAGCTCTGCGGCTAATATTAATACTCGGGTGCAGTCTATACATGGGGTTCAAATTTTTTCTGCCATTGGGATATTTTGAAGGTAGTTCGGTGATATGAATTATAAATACAACAAAAATACATACATATGTATTTTCTTGGACTGGATCACTGGAACCTTTACTGAAAAGAACCCTTGAGTGTAGGGCGCTCATGGCGATATATATAATATACCTTTAGTGCGCCGAAACGGACATAAGATCATCACTCATCGCACATTATGACATGAGGTAGGCTACTGTTAGCTACGTTAAACATGCTTAAAATGCCTGAAGCAAAAGGTTCAAAACAGATGCACCAATCAACCGCCCTGTCTTTCTAATTATAGCAGCATTACCGATCACATGCCTATATGTTTACCTGTAATGTATGCCGGTGCGCCACTAAAGTCGTTCACGTACATTTTTATTCTTTTAATCTAGAGACTCTATTTACTGTATAAGCTGTCACTATAAACTTTCTACAGTTGACGCACGTCTGCGTGGTTTTATTTAGTTTTATTTAGAAGTTACATTGCTTATTGTTATCAATAAGTCCTGTTAAAAGGACGTTGCCTTGTAAAAGTGTAAACATGACAAATGCTAGCTCATACTATGATGAGTGGCGGCTTAGGAAAGTCATCAAATTAATGTGAACCATAATAATTTGAACAATAATGAACAGCAATGAACAAATGGCTAAGAACCCATTCAGCCACCGTCCATCAATTTGGAACCGGAATAGTATAAAACCCTAACGATACCCATCCCTAGTATAACAGCAGCGTTTCTCAGTATGTGCTGATTGTTTGTTGCTGTGCTTGGGACTGTCACGATTTCAAGATGGGATGGATGCCCTGTGTCCTTGTCACGACAAATGGGCTTATCTGTAAAACAAGCGTCCACCTATTTACATCGCGTTTGATTGAACAGGATTTTAAATGGAAAAAAAAACTACATAGGAAAATGACGTCGGTTAGATGTTCTGAATTTCGGTTTCGATTCCTTTTTGGTTAATCGTCCAGCCCTACCAATGCCCCAGGGCAGTGAAGGGGATTCTGCCCTGTGTAGGGTGCCATCTTTCGGAAGAGATGTTAAATGGCTGTCCTGATTCTCTGTGGTCACTTGATGGTCAAAGGGACAGGATGATGACAGAATGTAGGCCATGGCAAGATCTAGCCGGGGAGATGGAAGCAATGGGGAAAGGGTAGAGGGTGATCTTGGGTGGTGAGCCACAGGCCTCCAATGCTTATCCACTCTGCAGATAACTGATTTCTGTGTAGATGGGCACAAACACATTCTGCACTGTTATGCTTGTCATATTGTAACATCTGTAGGTGTGGGGAAGAGAAAATGTTCCCTTAAAGGTATAGTCTGTTATTGCAAGCTAAATGTAAGATAATACACATATTGTCAAATTCAGCAAATATCCCCTCGTATTTCACTATCGTATTGTTCTCTCTGCGTGTTGAAAAGAAATCTGATACTTCTACACAACCTTGGCTCCGTAAATAGCAACAACAATGTGGCGAGCATTGCACACACAAACAAAGACGTAGTACTATGTTTTGCTTCACAATGCATTTCAATGTATTAGGCATGCCGCGGAGGGCCGCGGAGCGATACTGTTTTGATTTGAGCTCAAAGCTAGCAAGCGTTCTCGAGAATGACTAACCCTGCCTTTAAAAATGCCATTTGGGTAGAAGTATCCCAGACATTTTTGTGTTGTTATAGACAATAGGCTGCCAATACTAGTCAAATAACTCTTGTCCTAAATGACCCCGATACCAGCAGCAGACAGCTGAATAAGTAGAGCTGGGCTTTTTAATAGAACAATTTTGATAATAAGCCATCGCCAAACAACATTTTCACAATGGCCTACTTTGTAGCCATGGCACTGATCAGTTCACTATCTGTGCTGTGGTGTGTATTTTAACCAGTTTGGTTTCTAGGTGCATTGAAATTCTTAACAAATAAATCAACAAGTATTCAGAAAACATGGCAACTGCCATTTTTTTCTTGACTTTAATATATTGGGAACCTCTGACTTGTAGGTCATTTTTAGCTTTTCTGTTTCTGTGATACTTCTGTTTCTGTGCTACTAGTATGTAATGCCTTACAGAACCACATTATTTTACTTACTGTATTTCCTGATTGTGATTATCACACATTTACTGTATGTGCAATAGATCTACAATCCTCCACTGTTACTGTAGTTTTCTGATTTATTTTAGACTGGTTGTTAGAGAGAAAAACCCCCACTATTTTTCATGTTATCGTATGAACCTTATTTGTTTTATTCTGATCATTTTGAAAAGCAATTCCTTGTTTAACTATCTCTGCAACACCAGTTTCTCTTGTTAGTGATGGTGTATTCAGCAGGATCCTAAAGTTGGCTCTTTACTTCTCAATGGAGAATAGACAAAATGTCTAAGTTAATTATACAACCACAAGACAATGCAGTTTGTTCTAGAATGCTATTACTAGCCTGCATTCCACGGATTTCAGTTTGCTCAATTGTATTGATGTCTTCCATCATAGAAATGTAGCCAATACTGTATTTTACCATTGAAACTTTTCCATAATCATGTATATCATAAACATATGGACAAGGATTTGTAGTTGGCAAAGCTGTTTTAGACATATGACTTGTGTACTAGGAATAAATGGTTGGAGTGGAGTGTTCCATTGAGATTGAGTGAGATTAGATATGTTGGATGAGTTTCCCTCTTCCTAAACTTTAAAAGTAGTTTTTTGGGATCAAAGTAAAAATCTTCCAAATTCTCAATCCAGCTTTCCAGTGGGGTAGATGATTATGACTCTGCACACCATGGGCTTAGACATTGTACAGTACTTGCTATATTAAAACCTTAATTTCACACTACAGTAGATTTTTCCCCCAAACACGACCTCAGGGCCTTAATGAAACTAAGCAGGCAAATGATCACATGTTATTGTTTCAGCGGTAATTGAGACATCTTGTGAATCGTGGGTTCAGAATGAGGCCCTACCCATAGGTTACATTATTACAACCCATAGGTTACACTCTTACTGCAGTGAAAGTGGCCCGAATCTGATTTATTTAGCTCATACTGTACGTATTTATTTATTTATTGTATTATTTATTAACAGTGTGAACAGCGCAAATCACATGGAATCTGCAATGTTTGTATGTCATCCTGAATCAGGTACATGTCTAAATTCTTGAGTCACTTGTTGAACACAAACATGGAAAGCAGCTGCGATGAAGGTAGTCAATGGAGGGAAGAAGTATGCAGGATCTGCTCCCATGTTAAAATGAGTGTGGGTGGGCACAACATTGGATCTGAACAATAAATCAAAATTGAGTACTGGAACACTGGAAGTTATCTAACTCAAATGTTATAGTTTATTGTGCTGAACTAGAACATTTGCTGTTATGTTTAGAAATATCCAAGACCCTCCAGGATTATTGGCTTCAAAAGGAAAGCATTCGTTTAAATGACAGATGGCATGATCATTTAAAGTCAGGTGCTTATTTGGTCAGCAGAAATGTGATAAAAGATAAACATGCATTGTTTATCAAAGTTTTCATGGCTGTACTTTTGTAGCTTGTTGCTGGACAAAGCCATTGTCTGAAGTAAATCAGATTATTTGGGACATCTGTCTAGATTTCTAGATAATTTTGGCACCAACATATAGACATCCTATGTTTTTGAAGCTCTGCAAATGTTTGGGGGCCTCAGAAATAGACGGAAGCATGATACTAACATGAAAAGGGTGCACAGATCGGTTTTGCTAGCAGCGTTTATTCAATTAGACAGTGAAGAAGAAAGATTAGAGATTGAGGAAAGATGGACCAGGAGTCTGAAGTCAAAGCTAAATGTACCCACTCAGACAAACTTGACCCAGATGTCTTTGTTGGAAAAGATCTCCCGCCAAAATAAGGTCCAAACAAAGACATCAGCCATGAACAATAAGACACACCAGACAGTATTTCTAGGCAACAAGCAGGAGCGACACACCAGGCCAGTTGAGTGTCAGACGTCGCCCGGTGGAGTCAAACCCAACATCGTCATTGGGGGGCGGTTCAAATGTAGGTTTCAGCTAAAACGCAAGGCCAGGCCTCTGGGCTACGTCACCCTGCGTGCTCCTATGCTCCAGAGGAATTCAGTCGCAGGAAGTGAACTGATTTTTCACACGTCGTTATTTTTAGAAGCTTGGTTGTGAGCTTCTGGCGTGCGACATGCAGCCTCCTTTTGTCTTTTGGATGCATTATAATAAAAACAAAAGTACAGCTGGGGTTGCTGCTGTGTCCAGCTCTCTAGATCAAACTGCAGTGTTGCCAAGTGAGCTATTTTCACCTCCCCCTCGCAAGTATTTTTGTATTGTCGTCCCCCTAGCTTTCCCGTGGATGGCAACGTAATGTGTTACCGCTTTGATCGTTCTGTAGAAGATGCTTCAATGTCAGCAGCATCCTTATTCTGAGGCTGCTGTTGTGCCACGACAAGGGCAAGCGCTCCCTAAAATAGTCTGCCATCAATTAAATATAGATGACACTTGGTCTGTTGGGGCACATCAGATGCATTTGGAAAGGGACGAGTTTGTGGATCTACCAATAACTACAAAAAAAATATATGTCCAGTCGGGAGGGATGGATTCACAATTAACAGGAAAGTTCTTTATGTATTTACTAAATAATGTTATGACAAACATCTCATGCTCTACTTCTATAACTAAATGTCTAATACTTTCTTGACATCTTTACCTTTCAGCACATTCTTGTAAGTGTTTGAGCAAATGTAATTTTGTTCTTTATTTAATATAATACAGTATATTCAATAATATGTAAATAATATACATATTCTATGTAATTTCCACGATTTGCTTGATTTATGTTCCTTAAACTAAGCAGTCAAGTGTGATTGACTCTAGATTGAACACATATGGTTATCTTAAGATCTTATTCAAGTAGTATCTATTATAATTCAATTTAGGCTACATTTTAGAAGTACACCTTCAAATATTACTAAGTGCATTCGTATAATTATATAATATTCAATAATATTCAATAAACATATTCACAAATTGTATAAACATCAAATTAACACAAAATAATATAATCTAAAACATTGGTCATGTATTCAGGAACCCAGTATTTAAAATTAAGCTATTAATACACATCGTCATGAATAATACATTCAGCTTACTATGTGCCGATCGCAAATGCCACGTTAACAAAGTGAACTTGTCACTAAACACTCAAATCCGTTCACAACAGTCAATGCATTAATGCTACATTAAAGTTTAGCTTTAAAGGGTAGGTTTGTATTATATTTAACCATGTACTGACCTAAGAAATACAGCTAAACGTTAACATGAATGAAGACAGAACCGTTCGTTTCTCTTCCCAATTCTCCTCTGGGCGAGGGAGGCGGAACCCCTAACCTTAGGAAACCTGGGCAGAACACCATTAAATTAAAGCTTATTCTATAAACTCGTACATTAATTTATTTTACTTCACAATACATTTTATCCTGTCAATACAGAAATGTTTTGCATGTTACCGGAAAAATAAAATACAAGATTTCCAAAATAAAACACAAAGGTGACAATACTTTAAGTGTACCACACATGCCATAAAATAATCTACCTTTTGAACAACAGAGTTAATTCTGTACAATAGGTACGATGGGAGGATGACAGGAGAAAGGCATATGGTATTGATCTTCTGTGACCTGACAGAGCGTGTAGGCAAACTGAGAAGGCCGTGGTGTGTGGGGGGGTTGGGACTAGTTGCAATCATTTATCGATTGTGGTTAAAATTACATCAGGGTGTAACCAGACACTCAGCGTAGGTGGTAAGACCTGCCAAACCGTGCCCATGTGTGAAATGGACGACAGTTTGATAGCCAATGCCAAGGTGACAAATAAATAGTAATGATGACATTGTAAAAATGCCATGCTGAGCCAAGGAATATATGTTTTATTTCCATTTTGCCATTTGGTTTTGAAGCTTTTGGAGGAGTAATTTGACAATAAGACTTTAGATATATGAGTACTATCTCTAGAAAATGCATTTTAATTTTTTATCAAACTTAATGCAGGAGTAATCATAGATCATTATTATTTTGTCATGTGAAAACATACAAACTTTTCTTGGTAAAATAGCTACAGAACATTGAAAGAGATTTACTGTTCAGTCTGAAATATGATGTTATAGTAAGTATCAGAACTGTGAAATAATGTTATATGATGGTGTATAGTAACAAAACTGTGACATAATGCATCTGATTTTGTTGAGATGTACTATAGTGTATAAATGTCATGATTTACTGTATACAGTAGTGTACACATTTGATGTTCTGCATAGTGTGTATACATTTGATGTACTATAGTGTACAAATTTTATGTATTGTATAGTGTACAGATTTGATGATGTACTACAGTGTACACATTTGATGGGTGCATGTGGTTTGAGCATATATAGCTCAGTTTAGTGACAAAGCCATTTGGCACCCATGTAGTCTGTCTCTCTCTCTCTCTCTCTCTCTCTCTCTCTCTCTCTGTTATTTTTGGCAGAAAACAGCTCTGGATTGTAACTACAAGATTTTCTGCACTAACCTTCCTTCACATCACATTAGAGGCTATGGCAAATGTGCACTGTTGGCAGGCACATACACAAGGTTGTCTCGTACACATGCGCACACACACACACACATACCTTAACACTAGTCTGTTGCTGCTGGTACGTGAACCCTCTGTTGGATTGCTTTAGGAAAACAGCGGCTCAGCATTTTGCCTGGTCTCGCCTGTGAGAAAGGACAGATGAAAGAAAAGCGAGAGGGAGAGTGTTAAGGTTATGAAGAGTTCCATATGCTTCTATAACCTTCAATCTGATTTACATTTTTTTTTTATGTAAGCAAAGGTTATTATTCTAATACACATTTTCTGGTTTCACCAGCTTTGCTTTCATGCATTTGTTTTGGAAACATTTATCCACCCGAGGTTAGTTCCTCTTAGCTTGGCCCTGGCCCGCACTACTATGCTCGCTTCTTAGCTCAATTTCTTTTCGCTGAAATTACAGTCTGGAAACCCTGTTTGCATTAGTGTTCGCACAGCCACACTGCTGGCGTCCGTCTAAACATCTAATCCGTATTGATTAATTGTGACTGCGCATGTAAACACAAGACCCGATTAAGTGACATCACATGTAAACAGCTAACTCGAAATCTTCAAACGGAAGGATTCCATTCGGAAAGAACCCAGATATGTTCGCACTGTGTCCCCCACTATGAAAGTAAAGGCTAGGTCTGCGACTAGAGCAGAGTTTCCCAATACTGATCCTGTGTGCCTACCCTGGTGTAACCAGACCCTGCTCCAACACACCTGATTCAAGTTAATGGATCGTTATCAGTCTCTGCAGCAGCCTTGTAACAACCATTTATTTGAGTCAGGGTGGCGCAGGGTGGGAGAAATGCAGGGCGGGGGTACTCAAGGACCAAGGTTGGGAAACACTGGACTAGACTACAGTTTGACTGACATTTCTGTTAACTTTGGTAGCACCAGGAGGTGCATTTCCATCATATATATATATATATATATATATATATATCCTCTCAACTTAAAGGTAGTCAGCTATTTCAAGCTGTAAGCTAATGCACTTTTAGACAAATTCACCAAATATCTCCTTGCATTTCACCAGCTTATCTGTGCAGGTTTATAAATATTTCGATACTTCTACACAGCCCTGGCTCCGTGAATTGGAACACAAAGTGGCGAATACCGCTCACAACTACAAAACTGTAGTACTACCAGAGTATTACACTTTGCTTTAACTGTGCATTGTAATGTGTGTGGCGGCGCCGCAGGTGGATATGGTTTTGATTTGAGAACGAAGTTAGCAAGCATTCTGGAAAATGTCTGACACTGCCTTTAAACTAGAGCAGATTAGCCACAAAGTAGTGTATATCGTAATTGGCAAACAGAAGCGTCTATTCTACTAGATGCCATTCTATATTACGGAACATCAATGAGTATTTAAGTGTTCTTTCACCCCTTTAGACATGGCTATGCAAGGGCACATTTATTTACTCCCTGCCTGACATTACACTGCAAAATGTTAATCAAGGTTACCTTTGCTCACTATTTGGTTCGAAACTGGTTCTGAATAAATTCCACTGCATTTGACCAATGGGAGTACTAGTAATTTTATGGAGGTCATTGCTTCCCATCAAAGTTAGTTATGGAAGGTGTGCAGAAACATTGTCCTTAATTAAATATGAAATATAACCACATACAGATGTGAACATGGTTTCTTTTCTTTCTTTTTTTTTAACAGATGTCCAGTATTAGTTCTAGTTCCATGTGGCCTGAGGCTGTGATTATTTTTTATTTACCTTTTTTTTTTTTTTTACTGAAATCAGATCTGCTAGGGAAGGAGCACTTTGGAGTGGCAGTGTGGTTCCACTGGGACTTCGTTTCAGGCTGAGCAACCAGAGCATACAAATGGCTTAGAGTCGACTAAAGTATAAATAAACTGACGTACTATGGCTTTAAATATATTTAGACAAACTTGTATTGAAACTCCCCTGTTCATACACACTAATGCCTCCTGTTTTTTTGTGTCCATTTATATGGACTTTTCATTTGGGGCACACATTCTGCATGAAGCTGAGTCAACACTAAAGGACAGTTACCCCTATAATGTATTTGTACAGCGACGTGTATCTGCATTTCTTGGTGTTCTTCCTCCTCTTTCATTTGTCGTTTCCTAACTGTTCCTCCACCTCCTTCCTCAGTGAGCAGGCTGACATTTGCAGAGCCTGTTAATTTGAAATATACCTTTTGTTTTCCTATTTGTTGTCACGTTTTCCCTTCCCTTCCACGCGTTATACGGCGCCACACCCCAACCTTTCCCCTCTTGGTTCCCCCTCTCGTGTCCTGTTTCACACATGTCATTGTATTTCTTTCACGCACGCATCATTTTTCCTTTCTCGTATAGCCCAGGCCTTGGAGTCATACCTATATGGCGCTCCATATGTGCGTTGAAATGGTCCGGTGTCAACATCTGAGCACAGAACTTCTAGTTCCCTCACGTCTTTCTCGTTTGCCTGTCCTTTTCTGGTTGTCCTTGGCAACAGAGTAGCCTGTCAGCATGTACACACACAACTAGTAAATTATCCCGTTAATGGTTTATAGTTAAAGGCTTCTTAACTGTGTGCACGTGAGTCCGTGCGTGTGTTAGCTCTGTAGCATCAACAACTCGAAGAACCCTGATAGGCTAGGCCTGACAATGTGTTCTTCTGACCTTCATTCTTTGATCACAGTGACATGTTAATGATCACCTTTTGCAATAGTACCCGCCTCCCCAGCCACCCTAACACAGCTTGTGGTGAATTTTCCCTCCTTATGTGAGCCATCGAATGGATAAAGTTAGCTACAGTGAGTGAAGAGCAGCATGTCCAAATGATTCACTCTACAGCAGGGCCATTCAAACCCTGGTCCTAGAGGGCCGCTGCCCTGCATGTTTTAGATGTATCCCTGCTCCAACACACCTGATTCTAATGAATGAGTCGTTATCAGGCTTGTAAAACCATTTGAAAGTCATTTGAAGGTGGTGTGTTGGAGGAGGGAGACTTCTAAATCATGCAGGGCAGCGGCCCTCCAGGACCAGGGTTCAATAGCCCTGCTCTAAAGGCTCTCTCTCTCTCTCTCTCTCTCTCTCTCTCTCTCTCTCTCTGTCTCTGTCTCTCTCTCTCTCGCGCGCAACACTCAGAGTTTTCATATTGGGATGGGGACGTCTGAACTACTCCTGTTGCATTGAGTGTTTCAGCTTTTTTTAAGCATGGCTCATCATCCTCCCTGTTTGTCTGAGGGCAGCAGTGTCTCATTGGAGAGTAACAAGTAGCCACTGCAGTTTGGATGGCAGCCTGAGACAGGGTCAGGACGTGTATGTGAGTGAAGCCAGCAGTGTTTACTTTGGTTGCTCAGGTTTAACATCGGTTTAACACGCTGACTGTCCAACTGTCGGCCAACTTATTATCATTTAGGGGATTGTAGATCCTCAATTTAAGAATAATATTTTTAGACATCACTCATACATTTGTATTTTTTATATTTTTATATATAAATAAACATTACCTTAACACTAGTACTTATAATACCCGTCTTTCCATTTAACAAGGGAAACCAGATTGAAGCTGTTCTGTAATGAACACTTTTACCATTCAGTAGTTACTTACTATTCAGTCAGAAACAGTGTTTTCAATATACGCAGTTTTTTGCTGTAGCTTAATATAGTACCCCAACTTTCAGCATAAGTGCATCCACCTTAGAAATTCTCTCTTTAACTTGCCACTGAAATCCATCCATCCATCCATCTTCATCCGCTTATCCGGAGTCGGGTCGCGGGGGCAGCAGCTCCAGCAGGGGACCCCAAACCTCCCTTTCCCGAGCCACATTAGCAAGCTCTGACTGGGGGATCCCGAAGAATTCCCAGGCCAATGTGGAGAAATAATTTCTCCACCTAGTTCTGGGTCTTTCCCGAGGCCTCCTCCCAGCTGGACGTGCCTGGAACATCTCCCTAGGGAGGCTCCCAGGCCAGGGGGCATCCTTACCAGATGCCCGTACCACCTCAACTGGCCCCTTTTGACGCAAAGGAGCAGCGACTCACTGAAATCATTACTTATAGTTCGCAATCATTTACATTCTTGCTGTGATTGTTTCTCCAGGTACTACACGCAGCCCACGAGACGGAGAAGTTCCTGGTGTAGATTACAACTTTCTGTCCGTGAATGACTTCCTGGAATTGGAGAAAAGTGGAACGCTCTTGGAGATAGGATCATATGACGGTGAGTTTGACAAACATGTCCCATTTGAGAGGATTTACATTACATACTAATAGTATTATCTTCAACAACAGTTAGTCAAATTAGTTTCGGCGGGAGGGGGAGACATTCCCAGCAGCATTCACTCACATCAACCGTTCACGTTCATAGATCAAAAACGGTTTGTGGGTGTTAACTATTGTAGCGTAGTGAGAATCTTCACAGTTGGATAGTTTCTAACCAACAAGGACCCTCTGATGTGAACCACAGTGTGCTCATGGTAGGGTATGAGGCCCCCTAGAGTTTGTGTTTATCAAGAGTGCTCATTACAACCTTCAGTGTTCGGTGAGGGAGGGTCATTAAATAAACATGAATAAACATTCAGGTAACCAGATGTTGGAATGGGTTTATACTGAGTAATGAGTATAAACACGTAAAATAATGATGTTGCTATGCTTCTCATTTACCTTTTGACAGATTTGTATTTGAAAGCATGAGGGCAAGGCTTTAGTTAAAATACTCATAACCACTTGGATAAATCGCTTTTTGTGTGTTTTATATATACTGTATAAAAAGGAGAGTCTATGATTATGAGTGCAAACTACACATGCAGACATTTACTGTAGGACCTGGAGGCTGAATTTATACAACTGTACGGTAAAGTATGTGTGTGGAAAGGGGCAGTGTTATAGTCTGTAGTGCTAGAGAAGGACAAGAACTAGAGGGCAATGCCAGCCAATCAGCTCTCACAACACACAAACACACACACACACACAGACTCTCACTCCTCCTCCATCACCTAGGTAACTACTATGGGACGCCCAAGCCGCCAGTGCAGCCCCGTAGCGGGTCAGTGATCGGCGGCGGTGATGCGTTGCGGCCTGACGGGCTCATCAGCATCAAAAACAGCAGCAGCAGCAGCCTGCCCGGCTCCGAGCACTCCACTCCGCGACGCTCCAAGTCCTACAATGAGATGCAAAATGCTGGAATAGGGCCCACAGAGCCGACGGAGGAGGAGGACGAAGACCTCCCTGAGATGAACAGTAGCTTTACAGGTAACGGGAGGAGGAGTGGGGCGTGGTCAGTCCGGCTGTACGTTGCAGTCTGTCCCTCGAAGAAGGTTAAAGTGGTACTATATGTCTTCCTGCCACTAGATGGCACACTAACGCCCGGCTATGAAAACGAAGAACAGAGGCGCTCGGATTATAACGCACACAGAGGGAGTGTTATGTTTCTCTGCTCAGGACGCTATTTCTCCACTATGCAGGATCTTTACGAAGAGGTTAAAGGTTAGGAGGTTGCTGTGGGTTCAGGACCCCGGAGGGTTCATTGAATTTGAGCATTGAATGCACCAAAGAAACTTCGATATGAGTTTGTTTCCCTGCAAAGTGTTGGCATGTGTGTTCCAGTTATGCTCACTGGTTGCTCCACGGTGGCGCTGTTGCAGTCTACCACAATACAAAGGACACTGTTGACGTTGCCACTGATCTGGGTTTTCAGAATAGGGTGTGTCAGCATACCAACAGCAACGTAAGCCAAAGTCTGTGTGTGTTTTTAATATCGGCATGTTGTCGATGTGCAGAACCTCTTGAACTATTGAACTACTATGTAGGTGTACTATTTATGTGGGCAGCCGCTATAAAAACCTCAGAAGCGAGAGTATCGGTTACCTTGTAAAGTGAGCTGGGCTGTGATCGGAAAAGTTGCAAATCTGGCAAGTGAGGCAGACAGGGGATGACCAGTCTTTACTGGAGGAATGCTGTGGGAAAGAACATTTGCAAAAGGCAGTAAGAAAAATAACAATTCACTTGCATAACTTATTTGTTTTTTGTTCATTTAGTTTAGTTTTTTTGTTTTCGGGTTATACCTCTGTTTCGGAATGAAATTTCGATCGGGTTGGCCGTTTCTCTTCCGATTGATGTGTTTATATGGAGCGTTTTCTTTTCCAATTGGAATAATAGGGTCCATGTAAACGCAGCTAGTGACAAAATTGGGCGGCGAAGTAGAGAGGTGAAAGGTGAAGCGAGGGAGTGGGCGGAGTTAAAGGGTGAGGGAAGGTATGGGGGCTGCTGGCTGAAGAGGGAGGGTCGGAGAGAGAGAGACAGAGAGGTGGAGTGTATTTTATAAATGAGACAAATGGGAAGGTAAAGGAATAAGACTACATGGGGAGAGAGAAAGGGTTGCAGCGTCTGTGCTTGGCTGTGGCGAGGGGCTACGGGATACAAGTGGTTAATTGTGCGCTGAGTAAGTGGTCTCCGGTTTTTGTCCACATCCACCCCTCTAAGTGCTTATGCCAGTATAAAATTGTGCCACCTGGCTGCGAAGCAAGGGAATATCCAGCATTTTTATTTCGTAATACTGTAGAAACTCTCAATTGGAATATTCTGTTTTTTTTAAGTAATAAAAACATGATTATCTATTACTGCTTATAATACTATGTGTTCTAAATGTAATTGCAGGACACTTTTTAAACTAATCAAAATAAGTAGTTTGATTAGAGCTGTGTTGATACAACTGCTGCATTTTGTACTGCCCCTAAGATGTTTCTAGCCTCTGTTGTACCGTTAGGTGAGATCAAAAGTTGCTCTCCACGTGTGAATGTTTGTTTGCTGCCAGGCGTGTGTGAATGGGACCACGGGAAGCTATAGGTGGTGACACTGAAGATGGTTCTTCTAGGTGTGAACTGCTCACACTGCATTCCTGACTGAGCTGGCCATCTGCACAGAGAGCATTTAGCTCAGAATGTTGTGCTTATTTGTATTTGCCAGAATACAATAGCAATGCAGAAAAGGAGAGGCTCAAATTGATCAAAGAAACTGCTGCTACATATGACTGGGGCATTATTTAATTAGATTTACAGTTACAAATATACAGTTAGTCCTTTCTTTACTGACACGAGTCTGTTATCAAGCACTATTATACTAAATGTATTTTTAAAAACACAAAAGGCAGGGAGGTTCCAGACAGTTATACTGTACATTTAAAACGTATCCTGACTCTTATTTTTATTAAGGGGATAGGATCATTTAAAATCCTGTTTGTTTCTGTATTGTTTAATTTCACTCTAATAGGTGAGAAAAATAAATGTAAATGCATATTTTTTTCTCCACTTTTTAGGCCATTTGGCTTCTAGCAATTATTTCCTGGAAATATACGGTGTATTTATAGATGATGGATGTTATGTATAGCTAGGTTAGCCATAATGACATGCTGCTGTCATTGTTTTAACAGAATGTTGGTTGCTTACAACAACAGTTTCCGCTTTTGACAGTGTGCTGTTGCGTAAATCGCTTTGTATTAAAGCGTCGTGGTGTGTGAGTGTGAGAATACGCGTTACTGGTGATTTCTTTGGTCAGTGCACACCCCGCCCCCCGTAACCCATTGCCCCCATGTGGCCGTTCCACAGGAGACTCCAGCGAACCAGAGGAGCTGCACCCCACGGCGCGTCCCTACGCTCCCCACCAGAGTGCCCCGTCCTACCCCAGGAATACGCCCTCGCCATCGGCCACCACGGAGAGGACACAGCAGTCACACCCCCACCTCAGCCAACCTCCCACAGAGGACTCCCCCCTGGGACCTCTGCCTGACAACTGGGAGATGGCGTACACAGAGAATGGAGAGGTCTACTTCATAGAGTATGTACCAGCAAGAAGATAATTTCTTTGCATATTAGGATCTGTTCATTTTTCAGGGAGGGGCGGAATTCCCATTTGGTCATAATATTGTTGTATCCTCAGTGTTTCTTGTTGCTCTTATTCTAATGATCAATTTCAGTCCATTATTTTGGATTAAACTGTCTCTAAAACTGTCAACAGCAAGCACCATGCATTAGGTTATGGGCTAGGCATCTTGCTTGGAATCTTGAACTGCATTATAAACCAACTACTAAAGCCAGTTTACAAGGGTCTGTGTTGAGGAAAACAACACTTGACTTGCCAGCCTTGTGTGTTGAAGGTCGTAGCTGCAAATTCAGTCAAGGATATTCCTTTCCATCACCACATCCTTATGATAATGAGTGTTTATCCGTTGTCTGTTTTTAGCCACAATACAAAGACTACTTCCTGGATTGATCCTCGGTGCCTGGACAAACCTCAGAAACCCCTGGAAGATGGTGAAGATGACGGTATGTTACAAGCCTGCCTGCCTCCATGTGTTAGACAGTGACATTTACAGGAAATCACATGTGATGCAAGAAACATAAGATTATAGAAAGAAGGGTAAGGATAATTACTACATTAAAGTGTGACTGCACCCTAAAATGTTTTTTAGCTGTTAATGAAGAATTGATCTGATCATCAATGCTGGTGTTAATATTGACACCATTCCCGTTTTTATAAAAATATAAAATGTATTTGGGCTAAAAACAGATCTACACGTCATATCTGTTAAAAATCACCCCAGGATCTGGTTTGTTTTCATCGGTACACTTCGTACGCACATATGTCATTAAAGTCAAATGTTAACGGGTTAAGGTTAATTGGGGGTCCCCCTCTCAGCCCCAAACCTCCCCTCACTCAGCTCCTTTATGTGTTTTTCAAAGTTGTAGTTGGTGGAGTCAGGCTCAGAGCTGGGCTGCAGTTAAATTTTAAAACAAAGACTTTAAAACCCTGCACATCTTTTAAATTGTATTTGCATCATGTTGATTGTCAATTGTTTTTATTGTGGCCATTTCCTAACAGGCCTGTAGGTGTCAGAGTTGGGTTATCTAAATTTGTGAGGCTTTGTGTGGCTGGTGCCATGCAATGGTTGTTTCTACTGTTTACAAGTAGCAAGTTCACCAAGATGAACCACATTTGTTAAAGAATTGCACTGGATATTTGTGTGGAATGTATCTAGCCTCATTGGCCTATGGGTGATTCTTTGCTCACAAATAACCAGTATACATGTATGTATACTAGAATAACGCACACACAAACACAAACACACACACACACACACACACACACACACACACACACACACTTTTCAAAAACAGATGTGGGCATTTATATTCCGCTGGTAAATTGTAAATGCGATGATAAATGGCATTCTCAATGTCTAGGTTCATATTTCACCCCAACCCAAATTTATTATAATTCAATATTACATTTCTCTTGCCTCAATCCCAAAGCAAGGAACCATTAATTTTATGAATAAATGATGCAAAAAGTATTGATGTGCCAAAAGTTGCTTCGTAATAAGCCTTTAGCTATTAAATATTAACTATTGCCACCTAGTGGTAGGAAGCCGTAATTACACTGGACTCATTGCTCTGCCTATTCACGTCTCTCTCCCTGCTCCCTCATGTTTCCTTGTTGCTGCACACTGTCTGGAGTAGAAGGGGTTCACACGGAGGAGCTGGACAATGATCTAGGTAGGCACCTCTCTCAGCATGTTGTCCACATTGAACGCTATCAAAACAATGCATTTCAATGTGTGCACCCACGGGGAATATCTAGTGGAAGGTTTTGATGTTATGAATCAATACGAATGCATCAAGTCTCCGAGCTCAATAATGCTATCTGCGTAGCTACAGGATCACTTCATACAGTCAGTCCCGTGTTTAGCCAAGCAACTGTGCCGGTAGCGCATTTGCCATCACCCTAATGGGATCTGACATCGGTGTGAGATTGTTGTAATGTGACCTCTTTATCGTCTATAATAGGCACAAAGCGCTGTAATACGTTGACGGTCTTCTGGTCCAGCTCACTGTCTCCTGAATGTGATTGTACCATTAATGTATGGAAACGGCCTGCCACTACACTCAAAACAGCTGGTATCTAGCGCAAATAGCTAACCCCTAATAAACACATCTCTCACACAGCAATCAGCTACACATGAACGACGCATGAACGCACGCATGCACGCGCACACATGCGCACACACACACACACACACACACACAGTCCCCCAATCAACACACACAGGCCAGCAGAGCATCATCTCGTCGATAAGACATGAGGATTGATGCGATGCACATTGTTTATGATGATGATTTGATAATGGCTCTGCCTGGGCCAGGCCCTATTTCCCTAGCTCTATATGCACATTCTAACTAGCCCATCAGACCCAGTGCGGAGGCCACTAATGCCAGGATAAATGGTGTCTGGAGACCGCAGCTTGTCGCTAATGAATGATGTCATCTTGCATCATAAATGCTTTCTTCGGACCTCAACGGTGGACAGTAGAAAATAAAAATAGACTCTTGCTTGGTAAATGCCCATTGGATTGTCCACAATTCGGTTATATGTTTTATTTAATTGATTTTTATTCATTTATTGGCCAGAGAACAGAAAGATCCCTGCAACACATATAAAGTGCACATGATACAACCTGGGATGTTAAAATGAAAGAAATTATACTGCAGGTCTAAACTGCACACTGGGTTTCCAGAAAGGCAGACATTCTAAAGCAGGAGTCTAGAAGCCTTCAGGAGGACATATACAAGTAATGCATGACCTGAAAAGATCAGTCACCTACAAAAGAACTAAGTAAAGAATTCCCAGAAAGGTGGGAAACTGGAGAATTGCAGCTGTAAATATTGCTCCCACGCACATTCTCACACATTTAAAACTGAGCCACACCAGGAGAACTTAAAGCGGAGCTTCGCAGTGAAGAGAACAAGATGAGCTGTTCTCGGGGAGGAGCGTGGAATGAAAACATTCTAATGAGTGTCGTTCGTATCTTGGCTTTTCTTTGTCTCATTTCGAAGAACTGAAGAGTCACGTGTACTGTATGTTTCACACGGTGGCACCGTCCAATGGTAAATATGGCCCTATGACATGCACGGTCACAGACAGACAGACAGACAGGCAGCCGCATGTACAGTAATCCTTCAGGGGTAGCTGTACCGTGGCAGAACCACTGTGGTGTGAAATCAAGTGGGTGATTAAGATGTTCCACATCACAACATCTGAATCACAATGTGCTGCGCCTGTTTATCTTGCGTGTGCGGCAGCGTGCGACTGCGCTAATGCTACAGCGGCTTCCCGACGTTGTGAAGTCATGCCATAGTGGGATTGTTGGTTAACGTCACGTGCATTTAGCGGGTGTCGTAAACAAAGCTAATTGACATGATGTTGGCCTGCAGGCTTTAGTGAAAGAGCAACAATATCCACCTCCTGTTTTTTTTTTTTTTTTTCCCACAGCATACCTAACTGCACTCTAAACAAGGCCTCCCCTCATTATACAGCAGAGGGACACACTCCAAGGTTGATGATTGTAATTACCATGTACAGTGACACGTAATTGGCTGAGGCTAATGCTATGCAGAACTGATAGCTCGCCGGAGGCGATCATTGGACAAATGTGTTTGTAGTCAATTTGAAGCCTTCTGACATTCGTCTGTGTCTTCGGGGACCGGCCAATAATCGGTAGTTGTAATCAAACTCAAACTAGGGGAATAAATGGAGACAGCCCCTCCCATTCTTTGGCACCCAAACTAGACCCACACTAGATTGCACCATCATGCAGTTGAAGTGTGCCCTGTAATGTGCCGATCTTGTCCTAATCAGCACTGATTGCAGTGGCTTTTTGTGTGAAGTTTATTAAGTGTAAGTGTGTGTGTGTGTGTGTGTGTGTGTGTGTGTGTGTGTGTGTGTGTGTGTGTGTGTGTGTGTGTGTGTGTGTGTGCGCGCGTGCGTGCGTGTGTGTGCTGACATATATGTCTGCGCTGCACACACAGGCTCTGGCCGCTGTGAATCAGTGTTCCATGTTCCACGCTGCCTCGCTGCTGAGCCAAATGGCTTTTTGAATCCCATCAAGTCCCAGTCAGGTGCCACGCGATTGAGCTAGCTGACTGACTGGTGACGGCTATCACGTCGTTTGCTGAGCCTCGGACTCAAGCTTCACCTGCAACCGTATCGCTGGCATGGCCAACAGTAAAGTTAGACTCTAGAGAGTCTTCGAATGAAGGACACCTTATTGTTCACTATCATCGGTATGCCTGTGTCAGCCCTGGGTATGCTCCCTTCTTATGTGTGGAAATGTCAGCAGATTATTTGGGGGGTGCAGTCGTGCGGTGTCAGTTGGAGACCCTGGAGACCGACTCATAAATAAGACACAATGTAACGGTGGGGATGGAAAAGGTCTCTGACGGCTTCACCTCCTCCAGTTCAGTGCATCCTCAAATATGTATTAATCTCTCTCTCTCTCTCTCTCTCTCTCTCTCTCTCTCTCTCTCTCTCTCTCTCTCTCCCGCTCTCTCCCGCTCTCTCTCTCTCTCGCTCTCTCTATCTGGGTGGACCGATTCATAACACAAATAACAAGTAACATATAGCCTAGACCTGTGTGTACAGCCAACATCCAGATCCCCGTTCTGCTCCGTGCATTAGTATAAGTGTATTAGTCTACTTTAGCAGGTGCTAAAAAGACATTTCGCATTATAGCCGTAGCAGCTGGTAAGAAGATGATCTGCATGCACGATGTTCAGACCAGCATTGTGAATGCATGGTAGGCTACACTTGATGTCAACTTTGGCAAATAGCAAACTGTTAAACCAAACCTAAGTAGCCTATAAGCTTTCGTTACGGAAAGGTGGCAGTATTGAGTAGTGTTCCCCAAATCGGCAAAGGTGCACAATGACAATATGACGACTGTTAAATCCACTTCTTTAAAAGGTAACTGAGTAGCAGCCTACATAAATTAATAATTAAATAGCCTATAAGATCAACCGATCAACTAGTCTTACAACGTCCACCCTCTCGCTCCCTTGCCTTTGGTTCTGTGGACCTCCTGGCCTCTCTCCTCCTCTACCCCCTGCGCCGTCGCCCCCATACCGGCTGCTGGCCTTTGCTGCCGTCTGATCCGTATTTCAGAGGGTTTCTGGTGGCACTGAAGGGGCTAATCCAACATTAAAGCGAGGAGGCAGGGCCCATAGCACTGACTGTAAGTTCACAAGGTTCTAGTTGCTGCCCTGTAAATCTTCGATTTAACTATTCGCAGCGTTTGCAGTAGAATTACGTGAGGAGCGAATGTGACGCGGATGCAGATTTAAATAATTATAGTCTTTTGGGTAAATAGGCCAGCATACCATTTGTTTGGAAAAGTATGCTGCTCTTGAGCGTCCAACAATTAGCATACCGGTATTATATTTGACAAATTGTTCATTCGCTTAAATTGTTACTCACATTATCCTAGAACATGAAGTGAAAGAGTCTTTAAAAATAAATCACTAGGATGACATTTATTTATTTTCTCAAAAAAATATATTCTTTAAAGACAAATTCGTATCCAGTATTTACAATTGTCGATATGTTTCCATTCACAATATAGAGAGTAATAGAGGGAAGGGGGGGGGCAAATTATAACATAAATGAAATACAAGCAAGTATGACCAAAACTCTCTCACGTATAAACTAAACAATTTTACACTATGACAGGTGTCCTGTCTAAAAATAGTCTTCATTAAAATTGTTCTTCTAGTAGAATTATTCATTTTGACTTCTTATGCCCGCTCATAACGTGGTTGTCAAAAATCTCTGTGTCGATGCTCCGTGGTGCGATCTGGTTTTAATGGAGACAAAAAAGAAATTGTAATTAACCAAAAATAAAACGTTAAATATGGTAATAATTCGACATTGAACAAACCAACTAATATCGCATTGCTGTGGGCAATTTGAAGTGCATTTTATGTGCTCGACGAATGGGGCATGAATAAATTGTCTTATGATTATTTAAATGACATGGGTGGCGATAACTCAGCTCTACGCCCCCCAGGACAGATTAGCCCGCGACCACCCATGCGTTAAAGTGGTTATTCAATCTCTCCAGATGATTTATGAGAGAGAGGTCCCCGGAAAGCAGTCAGGTGTAACAGTGTTTACTCTCATGCGTTAAGGTTCATTACCCGTAGATTTAAAAGAAATGAGGTTGATAATAATGCCATAACGTCAGGTGTAATGCGCTGAGTTGGCCGTATGCATACCTGTCTGTTATTAGATGAAACGGCGATTTAGGAGAGTCAGGCCTGTGATCGCTCTCTTCATCTAAGAAAAACGAAAAACACAATTATTTTCCATCACGAAAATATTATTATTTCACACCTGGAAATATATATATATATATATTTGCTAAAGTCACACCATAAACATATTATATTCGATAGTCTATAAACATTTGACTAAACAATTTGTAATGACTGGAATTAACCTTATTTATGCCAGTGTTTCAGTTTGTCGTGTTTCTTACCGTCTCGCTTGGGACTAAAGCTTCCCGACGACTCTTCATCGCTATCGTCTTCTGTTCCCGAGGCTCCGGACGCCGTCACCAGCCGTGCGTCATGACGCGCGGGAGCGCCGTGGAGAGGCAGATGACCGGTGGCGTTTCCCCCTAGCAGCGACCTCATATTCAAAATAGAGTTGGCGTTTAGAAAAGCCGCGTTGGTCCAGTTGTGTAGCTTTCCGATCTGACACGTATAAATTCCGTGACTTTGGAGCAAGGCCGGGTGGCTCGCCGACGTCAAGGTCGGGTTGTGCGCGTGTGGTGGTACAGTCGAGGTTTTGAGCGAGTTGTCAGGGCTCGTGGCAGTCTCAGCCAGAGACCAGATTTTGGGCTTATTTTGCGCAGGTCTCTGATAGTCCTGTCTGCCGGGAGAATTGTCCACTGCACCTTTCACCACGGGGACTTTTACAAGAGAAATGGGCCCATCAACGCACCCCATGCCCTCCCTAGACAGCGTCCTATTTGTCTCCAAGGATTTCAGGTCCGAGGACGCCTCTCTGGCAGGAAGAACACCTTCTCCCCTCACAGAACCGGGCTCAGTGCGCTCATCCTCGGGCTTTTCGATGTCAATCGTTTCTAAATCAATCTCTTCTTCATCATCATCCTCGCTGGCGTTCTTCCCGTGCTCGTCCTCGTTGTCGCTGCTGAATATGCGCCCGTCCCTATCCTCTGCGCTGCGGCCCCACGTGACCTTGTTCTCCTTCTTCAACCGCCTGCGCGCGTTCGCGAACCACGTGGACACCTGCAATAGAGCATCTTGTTAACGTCTAACATTGAATTGGAAAGTAGCGAAGAAGGCATAAGTGTGTCCTCAATAGTGGGTAAATCACCTGAGTAAGGGTCATCTTGGTGATGATGGCCAGCATGATCTTCTCGCCTTTTGTGGGGTACGGGTTCTTCTGGTGCTCGTGCAGCCAGGCCTTCAGGGTGCTCGTGGTCTCCCGGGTCGCGGTCTTGGCCCGGGACGGGTCACCGTACGGATACTGGCCGTATGGGTAGAAGCCTTGAGCGGCATGGACTGGCAGGGTCGCCGGGTGGGCCCCGGGACTGTCCTTAAGGTCATACTGCGCACCCTGAGACATAGAGAAGAGCATCTGTCTCGATTAGGCTAAACTTTAAAGAAATGAAATAAGAGTAATTTGAAAGATCATATCTTGATATAAAAAGTATTCAAAAGACATAATTACACCATTATACCACTATCTTCTTATCACTCAAAATGTATATTATGAATTATCGATTTACATTTTATGCATTGTTTTCTAAATTTGTAAATGTACCTTTAGATTAGCTATATTTCTTTTTACGGTTTTCTATTACTTAGGCCTACCTGTCACAAATCAAAATATCTCTTATTTTCAATTTATTGAAACCGATTATCCACACGTATAAGCCTTAGCTTTCCAACATGCAATCTTATTACCAAGCTGCTATTTTATTTTTTGCCATTTTAATAAAGACATTTTCGTGATTTTGATGAATTAATCAAATGTAATAATTTTAAAGGTAACGAACTGACCAATATTATTTGGGCCTATCGGCCTTACTAATACACTATTAGTATTTTTGTAAAACCATGCCTTTGATTTTTTAAATGGTAAATATTAATTATAGTTAATTGTATAGGGACTTTAATTTAATTTGAAGTGGGTTAAGGGAACTTGATAATTGTGACATCATAAAAGTTCAACAAATTCACCTTGAAAGAGTAAACAATCAATCACACGGCATTGTTATTTCCCATAAATAGCACTCTCACCATCTGCGAGAGGAGGGCGACGTCTGACGCTCCGCTGTATGGAAGAAAGGCACTGTAGTTGTGAACCGCCCAGGGGCTCCCGTACATCCCCAGCATTGAGCTCACCGCAGCGGCCGTAGCGGACGAGTTTACGCCGCCCTCCGCGCCTCCTTCCCGGGCGGCAGGGCTCGGACGCTCGCCTGCGTACGCCTCGTGAGAGGCACTTAGGAACTGGGGGTACCCCAGCTGAGGAAAAGACATGTCCTGGCGAACCCGTAAATCTCTCAAGTGAAGTCACGAGTGAGACCAAATAAAGAAATAGTAGAATTCCCAGAAATAAGACGGGGTGTCTAAATCGCGACAGGCAGCGTGTCAACTCCACTTCCCAGATATCCGTCGTCCTTCGCAGCCGTACAGTTTGGCACTCGAGCGCCCAGTGATGCGTCTCTTTGCCCGTGAGCTTCAGTATGGAGCTGACGGGATGATTGGCAGGCTACTTAAGCGCCAAGCTCCTCCTATGCCCGGGGCAAGCGATTAGTGCATTGGTTAGGTCGTATGAGTGTGCGTTTTTTTTTTTTTTTTGGTGCTACTTGTGGTTCAGCTTGCACGCATGGAAATGTGTGTGTGTGTGTGTGTGTGTGTGTGTGTGTGTGCGTACACCGTTGGCTGTAGCCTATGTGTTACTTTTACAGTAAATAGCATATATAATACCCTATAACTTAACTTTATGACAGCTGGGCAAAGGTCCTTGTTACCGAACCATTCCCATTATAATAAGATAGTAGGTCTACAATGCGACAACAATAAAACAATATAATAATAATCATACCGAAATGGAACAAGCCTAATTAATAATTATTATTCCCGACGGAGAGCCTATAGGATAAACGTT
>JAODLL010018707.1:0-25000 GCA_026546735.1 Forbesichthys agassizii | reverse complement strand
TGTATACCAGTGCTATTTACATTAATATCTTGTGGAAACATTAGTTATAATGTAAGCTGCATTGATTTGAATATAAATTGTTCCTGTTGAAAACAGAAAAATAGCATTGCATTTAATTATTACTCTAGAAAGAATGGAAACTGAAACAGTGTAACATTGTTTCAGGTACGTTTTCTCTCATCTGGTGGTCAGAGGTGTAACCTAATTAGCAGAAACATCTATATAAACATTGTCATATATTAAAAAGGCAAATGCACACAATGCAGCAACTAAAACCCTTGCAATTATGCCAGTGACGTGGCGTTCATATTTTCATGTCTATTTATAAATTTTACTATAATTTAGAGTTAAAATATATATAAATATAACAACTTGAAAGCATTCTTTATTTGTATTTGGTTTAATACATGGGAGGAATATTTAGCCTATAATTTTACAGATTTACAATACCTGTAAAACAGCCAGACTCCTGTTAAGTTTTCCTCACTGCAAGTTTAAAGTCGGACTTGGTCTTTGAGTTAGGTGGTTTTTGGTTGTGCATGTCAATCATAACACCTTGCATGTCAAGTAGGCGGGTACTGACGCAGTTAGTCAGCGCTGTGTCCCAGACTTTCTGTAAGGAAAGGTTGGCTCTGCGAGACTAGTTATTTCATAACAGCCTTTTTAGGCATTTAGCATTTAGTAGGCCAATAACTTTAATTGAAGAAGAATAAATAGGCCACCGAACTGATTCGAGCACTCCCCCGTGGTGTTACGGCGAGGGAATGCAAATTGGGGGACCATCTACATAAAATCCAGTTTCTGGCCCTCGCAAAAAATCGTAAACAGAGAAATTAGGAAATGCAGTTTAATGGTGTAAATCTACAATTCAATACTACATTGTTAAGTGTTTACACATGTTTAAAGGAATGGATATAACATATTTCCAAGTAAATCTGTATTTGCTTTACACTGTCTTACATTTTAACAAACCTGATGCATGGGTATCTTTTTTAAATATGAAATATTTGTAATTTACTCATCTATCCAACCCGTATTTGTCACTGACCCAGACCACAAAACAGGGTTTTCAACAATGAATGCACTACCCTTTAGTTTCAACACGTTTTGGCACATGTCAGGTCTGACTGCCTGAATGTAGCCCTTTTGTATCTATGACTGTGTTCAAAGTGTGCATGCACTGGTGTGATTGTCAGGCGGGCATGGTAGATTTGCTGAAATCTTCGGGAGAGGTGAAAATCTAGAGTGATTTGGTGAGAATTTGGCTCGCAAAATTGAATTTGTCTAATTGGAAGTAAGGTTTACAGATATTTGTACTCACTGAGCAATTGCATTACACATTGCAAGCATGTGAACAAAAACGTGTTTATTGTAAATGGCAAACAAAAAACAAAGCAACATAAGTTAAAATATTTGAGTTCTCAAGCTTACATTTCCACTGGAAATAACTCACAATTCTATTAATCTTACTCATCTGAACTCTGTACTGAAATATGTGGATTTGTCAATCCCCTTGTTTAATCTGATATGATCAATCAGCATGCGAAGTCCATATTAAATTCCATGGTAAAGTAGATCATATTTAGGAATATTATCGGGGTCTATTGGGCTCTTGACAATCATCTTTCCCCTCATGGCTCCCCTGTAGATCACCTCTATAAGATCCACGAAGTCCTGCTTGGTCTTAAAGCTGCCTACAAACTTGGTATGATCGGGAGAGCTGAAAGTGTATACAATAAAATGCATAGATGTCAGATGGTCACTAGCGTGAAGACAATAAGGGAAAACTATTTTTAAATGGTGATTAGAGTACACAAAAGGCACCTGAAGCCACTGTCCAATAACTAAATTGCATTGCATTATGGTGCACAGTGCATTTGTTATTGTCTGATATTTGTTAAATTACAAACTTTCATAATACAAAATTACTGTTAATTTTGTATTATGAAAATGACGTGGTTAAAAACATATTTTACTCACCCATAATCCACTTTCATGTGTTGTCCATTGAAAAAGAACACAGTGGAGGGAATGTAGCTGATATCGAAATACCTGTAGGAGGTAAATATAGTTATAGATGCTACCAAGAAATACTATATATATTTCGACTGAAACGATTTTAGCAGTACCGTACCGGTAGATGGTGCCAACTTCCCCAGAATATGTTACTTCACGACTCACGAGTGTAATGTAGACTCATTTACGGTACGGTAGCAAAGCTAGACTTTATAAATGTAGCAGGTCACTGTACATACCTGGTGTAGATGGGGACTTTATCCACATCAACAATGTATATAGATGCCATGTTGCTCAAGTTATGCGCGGTTTTAGCCAACTGCATAAGAATGAAAAATACAAAAACATAAATGTACGGTACGATACTGTTACCGTAATGTCTTTTATATCAATAGGAACAAACAGACTTACAATCTCATCAAGGTAGAGGCAACCCGAATCTTCATCTCTTCCAAACCTTAAAACTAAGACTTTTTCTTTTACGCCCTTGATTACATCGTCTATATCTTTTTTGGTGGATACTTTAGGTAAAAACAGGCTCATTTCTATTGCGCATGTAAACAACACAAAACGATAGTTGCAGATAGGAGGAAATTACGTATGTGGTACGGTGCAAATACTTAAACTGCACGCCTGGAAACAATTCCCCAAATTACTAAATATAATACACGATACTACTATACATTATGGAACATGCCTACGCCATTATAAAATGCACAGTAAATAGATTATATATGGCTTGAAGTAGTCACGTGTGTTTATTAAATACGTACGATACACTATATTTGGGAAATGACAGGAACCTTTGCATGGTATTTGTAATTCACTACGACATATTAAAGTCTCGGAATGTTTAATAACGTGACCTTACCACATGCCGTCTACAACATTTAACAATATTTGTCCATTACCTTATCCGTACGTGGATGTTTAATATGCGTATATGTTAAATGGTAAATCCGTATACTCATCTGGGTTTGTTTGAATTCCCTAACCTACATGTTTGGCGGACATCTGTACAGTTACTTAGTACGGTACTGTAAGTTTAAACATTCAGTCAACCTCCGATATTTGCAATGATACGTTTATTTTCTACACACGTTTTCTGCGAACTGCGAAACCAAGGCCTTTTTGTGGCATCAGCTGCTGCCAAGAGAAAAGAAATCCGACTGCTCTCCCCTATAACCACCAGCGTCTTTTCTTTTTGCCAAGTAGCGATTCACCGGCATTTTTCTTCTGAGTGTTCAAAAGAAGACTCCCCTCATCCCAAATTAGAGCATCCTGACGTAAGTGAAAATATAAATTTGGACAAATGGAAATCTGTAATGAGATCACAAGCAACAGCAGACAAAAGACAAGATAATGGAGATGATGAAAAGGCAGCCACTCTCAATGAACCAGGAGATGATGGAGAATGTTCCACAGTGGAGGCTACAAGGGATCTGGTTGTGATGTGGCGACAAGCTGGGAGGTTGGTACCTGAAGAAATCACTGATGAGGAAGTCGAGATGCTTGCCAAGCTCACCACCAAATCCTCAAAGAAAAAATATCTGAAATACCTGGCAATCCGGGAGGGGCACAAGAAAGCCCGAAAAGAGAAGCAGCAAAAGAAGAAAGCCACGAGAGAAGCTTTGTGGGAGCAGAACCCACGGTCGGGTATCTCAGAGGATGGTGAAGCTGAGGAGCACAAATCCAAAAACACTTTTCTCCTGCAGTTCTGGGACCGCTCACTGGACAAGTTACTAGCCTGGAGAAGTGCACAGTCTATGATATTTGGCCAGCCACTTGTCTTTGACTTCAGCTATGAGCAAGACATGACTCGGCGTGAGATGGAGAACACAGCATCCCAGTTAATGGAGGTGGAAGGGTGGAACCGGCGTGCATCTGAACCCTTCCACCTTCACTTCTGTAACATGCAGCCAGATGGGGCCTACATGCATGAGTTGGTTAAACGCTATGGTGGCGAGACATGGGATCGGCTGCTCATCACATCAACCAGTCAGCACCACGTCGACAAGTTTCCCAGTGAACAGCTTGTTTACCTCACAGCAGACTCCCGTAATGTTCTTCACACCTTTGACCACTCCAAAGTCTATGTCATTGGAGCTCTAGTGGACCGCTGTATACATTCAGGCCTATCCTTAGCCAATGCCAAGCGCCTGAAGATAGCCACGGCACGTCTACCACTAGATGAGTACCTCCACTGGGATACTGGTGCGAAGAACCTGACCCTAGACCAGATGATTCGCATTTTACTGACGTTAAAGGACACGGGGAATTGGGAAGAAGCGCTGCAGTTCGTGCCGAAGAGGAAGCACGACGGCTTCAATCGAACAAAGTCAAACCAGGGGGTTAATAACAGCGCTAGGCCTGACAGAGTAACACATGGCCAGAGAGAGACTGGTGAACCATATTTCAAAACTGCAGATCAAGCGGAAGGAGGAGCTCTCAGAAGGCAAGATAGGACATTTTCCAACTTCTACAAAGAGGTTACAGATGTCAGAGAGCAGAACAAGGATAGGATGTCAAGACTGGTTCATGACAGAAAAAACGCAGGTGTTACAAGGCTACAGAGGTCATTTCAAAGCAAGATTGAAGAAAAAGCTACCAGGAGCAAAAACACCTGGTGGAAGAATGAATGAAATAAACCATTGCTCCTGTGGAAATGTGTAATGTCACTGAGGGGAAACATTAAATAATTGTATTATTAATTCCCTTTAATAGTTTTATTTTGGTTTTATTTGAAGTTCAAACAATTCATTTCGTCATGTTTGAGGTAACATTTTAAAATATCTGAACATAACACATCAAAAATAAATAAGCATAACTAAAGCCTGCTGATAAAATGTACACTTAATGCAAACGTATCATGATTTATAGTTTGTGGTACTGTTGGTATCACATAGCTGCTCATATGGGGGATATTTGACCAGTTAGCAATTGTATACAATGATTTAACAGTGCAGAGAACAAGTTTAATCAACATTTTCCCAAATTGGGTCACTGCCAAATACCTGACCAGTTATTGTTAAATGTTGATTTATTTTTTTTCTGTAATAGCCTAATCTCAAAGCAATTTAAACACTGACTACTACTACTAGTGATAATACTGATGGTAAGTGCACCACAATAGTAAAAGTCTAATGAAAGTCATGTGCTAGGACAGTCGTATCTCATTTGGGCATTTCTTTTCAAAAAGGAGTAAGTACTAAAACAAAACTACCTAATAAAACAACAAATACTGTGTTGGCATAGTTAGCAGACCTATCACACAGTCATGATCCCCAATGTTCACTTAAATGATTTGTTGACAGCCTTGAAACAAGGTTATATGACCTCTGACCTCTAGAGCACCAAGATCTCCCCAGTACAGCGCTCACAACAGTTGAATGTAATGTTCTCGTAACGAGTGTATGGGTGAAACCTGCCAATACTTTTCTTATTGGTCAATAAATTGGAAGTTGAAGAGTCATCGAGCGGAGGCTCAGCCTCTATTTCTGAATGGGAAATGGGATCCAAAATCTTGAGCACCTAAAAGATAAAATGGAGAAACCTGAGGGAAAATATGGACCTCTAGGTTTCTGACGAATATTTAGTAGAAAGTAGAAATTACAACTGAATATGTACATGCAGGAGGTGAAAAGGCAGCTCAACATACCTTCTCAGCCATCTTCTCAGCTGGTGTGTTACACAGCTGCTCAGCTTGTGTGTTCTTGTTTTTTTTCACTTCGGTGCCAACATTGCCAAGTAGGTGGGAGTTTATGGCATCTGCCAGCTTTTGATTGGTTGCAGCTAGCTCTCCAGTGCTGAGAGGCTGGGCACTGGGGTAGTAGGTCTGCTGCCTGCCCCACTGGAGAGATACCAGGAGCTGCTCGAGAGATCTGAAGAAAGAATGTGAACATGTGAATTGATCCACTCGTCAAAATAAATGGTACCAGCACAATGAAGACCACAATAGGTATTAAGTGTAGTCAGCTATTTCAAGCTAAATGTAAGCAAATACACTTTTTGTCAAATTCAACAGATATCGCCTCGCATTTTGCTAACTTACCGTTCTCTGTGTGTGTTGAAAAAACAATGATACTTCTACACAGTACAATAGTAACATAAACCAAGTGGCGAACACCGCTCACATCATCAAAGCCGTAGTACTACACTTTGCTTCACAGTGCATTTCTATGTGTGAGGCAGCGCCGCGGAGCACCGCAGAGCAATACGGTTTTGATTTGAGCTCGAATTTAGCAAGCGTTGTTGAGAATTACTAACCCTGCCTTTAGGTTTTCTTTGCTCCATGTGTTGGATAGGATGCAACTTATATGGCAGCGTTTACCTGTGTGTGAGCAACATGTCTCTAGAGAACTCCTCTCTCTCTGACAGCAAGTCCTGAATGGCTCCTTGCGCTTCTCTTGTCTGGCGTTGCAGAGTTGCTCTGGCATTCGTCAGCTCCTCTGCCATCACCCTGCATAGACAATGTTCGTATGCACTCAACTGTTTGTTTTCAGAACACGCGTATGCCATTCCATTGTGTGCATCCGCCAGAGAGACTAGAATACAGACATGGTTCAACGGACAGCACGGTGAGGACTTTTCACCCTTAATGCAGACCAGAACAACCCAGCATTCCATGCAAGTCAATGGGGAGGTCCACAGTTTTCACCTTATTAGCCATTATAGTGTATATATCTCTGGGGGCATTCATATTTACACGAGTTTACTACAATAATTCCCAAGTACCTACAATCAATCTGAGGCCACCACAATATTTATGCAGCAAACTGTTTTGAATATACTTTGTTTCAGGCCATGCATGGTAGATTTAGTTGTCTGGGTGCTGCTTGAATCAGCCTCCACAGCAAAATGCTGTTGGTGATGACACACCCACTTAAGCGACTGGAAGAATTCTATTTTTGCTCCCATCTTCTTATTCATTGTCTTTGTATATTGAATGTACAAATGTATTCAGCTTCATTTGCTCATCTCTCTGATGCATACCTGCTGGCGAGAAACTTGCTCCTCCAGACGTCACACTGGATGCTCATGCGTTCTAACTGTTCAGAGGTGTGTGACAAACTCCTGCCCAGGGCATCGTTCTCCAGAATCAGCTGGTTCTTCTCCCGTGCCATGCGCTCAAATTGGTACTCCAAGTCATCACCCACTGATGCCACTAGAAGCTTTTTCAGCTCGCGGTTTACCTGGAAGAGAATGGTCCGATGTTCGTTTTAGGAGGTGGACAATATTTGTCCCAAACTGATTGCGTATTTGCAGTGGCCAACCGCAGATGAAAAACATCACAAATGGGAAAGTGTATGAAATAAATAGCTAACTGCAACAAAACAAGGAATACATTTAAATGTGTATCTTATGGTACTTTGATCAACTCTGCTGCTGCTCACTGAACTAAAAGGAAACACAAGTGTACCTGAATATAGTACTTATGGCATATTAGCAGGAGGTTTTATCAAAAGCTACTTAACAATTTGTATGTCTGTCAGTAGCTGGTTACACACATTACCGTAAATAAATAACTTTCTGTTTGAATACTGACAGTAGCAAGCCATCAGAGTAAGCTTTATTATACATTTTACAACCTACACCTCCTAATTAGCATACCATTCAATCTTCTAAATAATTGCAAACAGCCTAAATAGCAAAGTGCGTCGCCCTCTAACAGCTGATCCTAACACATTGAGCATGAAAGAATAATGATAATAAAGAATGATCACTTGTCTTCAGTTTGAGTTTATGAGGTAATGCGGACAGTAGAGGTAGACGTGTGTTCTCCTACCTCTGTCTGTACGTGGATCTGATTGGAAAGGCCTTCCTTATCCTGCAGTAGCCTGCGCTCAGAGTTCTGCAGTTTCTCCATTGCTCCTCTCCAGTCCTCCACTGGAGGGTGGGACAGAGAACATTGTTCCTCTGCATGCTGCCCAGGCTCCCATTTGCCCTCAATGGGCGCCAGGCGGCCAGTTCGGGTAATTGCAGCACGTGGAACCACAATCCTTATGGCCTCCAACTCCGTGCATGCCTCTCTGTTCACCTTCCCAAGATGGAGCACCCCTGGAGACTGAGTGGCTGTAGATCTGGGGCTGTGTTTAGGGCTGGACACCTTCAAGAGGGGAACTGCAGGGGCCGACGTATCTGTGATGATCTCCAGAGTGACTCGCGGCTTGTCAGTTTCCATGCCATCACCAGGGCCCCTGACAGGTGCATGGGCAGAGGCTGGAGAAATCAAACACGGTTTAGTCTCAAGCTGAAATGTGACCCTATGTTTGGTCTCCATGTCAGTGTCAATTAGATTCATTATCCTCATGAAATGAAAAGGACAAAATACAAATAAAACTAGTAGAAATGACAAATAAATGTTCATCATTGGGACTTTTACTGAAAATTATTGCATACTCATTTATTAATTGACAAATTACAACTGAAATGCCAAATAATGTCCCATTTGCAACTTGATTAATATGTAAGCTTTGCGATGGTATAAGGTGAAGAGTTGTACAAAACTGGATAATCAGGTTCCAAAAGATGTGCAAATATTGATGTTGGATAACTATGACAACTATAATAACTTATAGTAACTATAAATTAAAAGTTAAGCCTCAACCGTTTTCTTAAAACTCATTTTCTGATTTATTACCAGAACTGCTTGCTGTGGCTGGTTTAACAGCAAAAAGGAATGTAAATAGTCACTAAAAAGTAAATTATAAATTCAACTATGGAGTCACTTACCTCTTACAGCTACAATTGCTGCCATTGTAGAAGATACTTTATGATTCTAAAACTGGTGTTTACTGTACAAGAATCAGTTGCCAGCTGACTACTCCACCTACGACGATAAAGGAAACTACCATACGTTAATTAAAACATTAATTTAGAGTGACAGTTTACCATAAAACTTTAACTTCTACTAGTACAGTCCAATCAATAAATATTGTATATACCGTACCGGTATGGAAATCAATTATGCGACTTTAGTCGATTTACACAATCTGTAAACAACTTAAAACAAGCATAATATGAATGATATATATATATACACTATAAATAAATAGTAGCCTAATAATGTGTTTGTTACTGTACTGTACGGTACGGTACAGCTGGTTCTAAGTTGAAAAACACGTATCCATACGAACCATAAGGTACAGCGGCGACAGTGTGAATTCCGCTGGAAACGTAGAATACACTGAAACATAACGTTTGGAAATATCCCATCACATAGTATATCCTTTTCTCTCTCTACTTGAACTAAGAATATTCTTAGTTAATCCATATAAACTATTTATTTAGCGATTCTGTATCGACCGGTTTGTTTTTCTTTCTTTGTTTTTTTCCACCGGATCTGCAAACTTCTTCTTCTTCTCCTTCTTGTAAATGAGACGGTTGTTAACCTGTATATTTTTTAACTACGCCACCTACTGGGATTGTGTCTGTATACACCACACGAGGTTAGTTTGCTTCAAACGTGTTGGTTTCAACCATATAGGTTTTAACACAAACAGAAAATGTATAGTCTTGCAAATCTAGCATTTCTCAGTAATTTAATGTAATATTTGTAGCATACAGTTGTCAATTGTTGGACAGGCCGTCCAACAATTGACAACTGTATGCTACATAAATTATATACAAATATTACATTATATTCACTATGCCAATCGAAACAAAATATGTTACATAAGAGCAAAAAGGGAAGAGAGAAAATAAAGGCGTGTTAAATATATTTTTATTCTTTTATTTCGTTGTTGTTAAATAAAAACAACGGATATACAAGAATGAAATGAAACATAAAGAAAAAACATACACATGATCAGCTGTCAATGACAAAGGCTACACTGTGGAGGGCAGCATTGCTGCTTCTAGCATGGCATACTAAGAGAAGAAGAGAAACTACCAACTCGTAGTCGAAAAACAGAATAATTAATGGGGAATTTTATTTAATCGCAGCAGATAGTGCACAAGCCTCTGAGAAGGAGGACATATTGACAGTATATATTTTGTTAGTCGCAATGGGAGTGCACGGACTGTGGAAGCTACTGGAAAGTACAGGGAAGCCAATTGATCCAGAAACACTGGAAGGAAAGGTTCTAGCTGTCGGTATCCTAATTCATTCAGTGGTCTGTCTTATAACGTGTGTGGTGGTTTGCCATTCTGTCTGCATGTAACCCATCTCACTAATATGTACTCTCTCAAATTATTTCACCTGTCAAGCTGTAGTATTAACCTTAACCCATGCTCCAGACATTAGTATATGGCTGAATCAGGCAGTGAAAGGGGTGAGGGATCGGGATGGGAACAGCGTTCATAATGCCCATCTGCTCACGCTGTTTAACCGCATCTGTAAACTGCTCTTTTTCCGCATAAAGCCTGTCTTTGTATTTGATGGAGAAGCACCACTACTGAAGAAGCAGACACTGGTAAGTCCAAATACTCCAATTGGTGGAAAAGCATAAAGATATGAATGTGCTAAAGTGAACTTGCACAGTTAAGTTAGTTGTTTTGTTTACTTTTTTTTGTTTGTTTGTAATTTAGCAGCATTTGCTCATTTAAATTATGCAGAGGAGCACAATAAGTGATCAAAACATGCAGTGTTGTGGCTAGAGCTACTAATATGTACCTGATGTTTAATTACATGTTTTACGTGACTAATTCATTGCAAATGACATGAGCAATTACAAGATAGCATGTCTCTGTGCTTGTCTTTCCCAAAGGCCCTGAGGCGACAGAGAAAAGAGGAGTTAACCCATGAATCCAAACAAACAAATGACAAACTTCTCAGGACATTCCTTAAGAGACAAGCCATCAAAGCTGCACTAGGAGACAAAAGGTGATAGATAATTTCTTGAGGCACAGAAGCATAGGACAATATGGCACTTTATTTCCCTGTTTGTGTATTAAGTCAACTGGCCTTTTTTGTTTGACACAGAACCGATCCTTTACCTAGCATCTCCAGCGTGAGAAGAGATGAGGTGGATGATATGTATGTTCTTCCGGCCCTGCCGCCTCCCGAGGAGAAAGAGAAAAACAGGTCAGACTTAGTCTGGGAGGATTCATTCCAGGCCAGATGCAGTCTCTGCACTCTATGCTTTTTACTGACTTTAGACAGTAACCAGGTGTGATGTTTGTATTTCCTTTGTCCATACAGCTCAGAAGAGGAAGAAGAGAAAGAATTGGAAGAAATGGTTGAGAACTATCATATGTATCAGGTAAAACTACACACTAAAGCCAAGTGGTTACTTGTATATTTTTAGAACATATCTCAATCAGAAGGCTACAGTATAACAAGAGTTCAGATTGCATGTCAGCAGTTGATGTAACATTTTAAACTCAATTGTAATGTGTTTCTTAGGGGGGGTTCTGTGAAGATCCCAACTCGGTGGACATCAACTCTGAGGAGTTTGCCAGCCTGCCCCCTGAAATGAAACACGACATCCTTAAAGACATGAAAGAGTTCACTAAAAGACGTCGCACTATGTACCACAAGCCCCCTGAGGTATAATCACAGATACAGACATGCACACAGGGTTTTGTTACTTCTCATGGATCTTGGCTTGAAGCAGATTTGGGAGATACGGATTTGGGGATTCAACCTGGGATCATCAATGTGTTATTTTGTTCAATAAGTGTACATGGAGAATTACATTATATGTCTCACTACAACGTCTAATAATGAATATTACCGTGAAAGTGAATATTGTTTTGTTTCGTTTGCCCTCAGCAATCCGGAGATTTCTCCCAGTATCAGCTGGCCGGCCTGCTGCAGAGGAACCATCTGAACCAGCGTCTGGAGGGTGTGGAGAGAGAAATGAGCCAGCGGAGTGCCGGCGCAGCCCCACAGCTTCATGGTCACGAGGACGGAGATCGGGCTAGCCACGATGTTGAGTCACGTCGGTTGGTCTCTGAGGACTCCGCCCACTATATTCTGATCAAACGTATGTGTTTCACTTGTGTACTGTGATCTGGGCAAATCACAATCATCAGGACATGACATATTGTTAATTACTATTTTCCCTGTATTTTTATGTGTAATAATACAATAAAATAAAAAATGTGTATATATACGATAATGATTTCATTAGGGAAACATGAAGAAATGCTACTGTTAAAGTAATTAACGATGCCAAAGCCCTCCCACTTTTGCCTGTCCTTCAGAAACAGTTGAGCATTTTTGGAATCCAACAGAAACACCTACAACCAGAGAGAATATACTTTAACAGAGAGGTTCCAACGGACGGCACTGGGTGCACTGTTCCGCATTGGGTTTTTGGAGGGGGGCACTTTTCACCCTTTATGCAGACCAGAACGGCCTAGCATTCCATGCAAGTCAATGAGAAAGTTATATAAGTATGCCCCTGGTCTGGCATTAATATCTTAAATGCATCAGTATGTTACATGTAAAACCTTATGCCAACCATAGCAATCATAATAATAAAGCTTAGCTACTGCATTACACTAACAACAATGATTGCGTAATACTACCTAGGCTCTAAAGATGGCGACCAGGTCCCAGAAAAGCAACCCGCAGCATCGCCCTGGGCAGGGGGGCCCCTGTCGAGTGGCAGGACACAAGGGGCAGACAGACCCGAGCCCCTGTGGCATCCTATCAGTGAAGAGGATGAAGAGCAGGGTCCTTCTCCATCCTCTGCTTTCAAGCCTTCCGTATGCCCTCAGGCCGACACATCCCCTCCATCTCCTCGTACGCTTCAAGCTATCCAGGAGGCGATGAGCGACAGCTGGGATGGTGACAAGGCCGACGGTAGCGTTTCTCCAAGCACCTTGTTGGCCATCCAGCGAGCTGAGGAAGGCAGCGTAGCTCCAGCTAGCATGCTAAGTGTTAGCGCTAATGTGAACACCAAGCAACACACTCTGGAGACTCCCGCCCTATTAGTTGTCAGCAGCTCGGAGGAAGACACGCTCGCTGATGTCCCGCCTGTGGCGATGCCTCCGGCCAATGAGCAGCGCTCTCTCCGTGACGGGCGCGACGCTCTATTGGTCAGCAGCTCTGACGACGAGCTTGAGGTGGTGACAGCACAGAGAACTAGGGCGGTCCCAGACCACACACCTCTTCACAAAGCAGGGGAGACGGGGAGCGAGATGGGGTTAGAGACACAGTTCAAGCCTGCCGAGGTCTTGGAACACCACCAAGACGTCCTGATAAATATCCATTCTGTAGAACGTGAGTCACATGACACACCTTCGTCCAGTGGTGTCTCACTCCATTTACCAAAGCAGTCGCTGATTGCAGAGGCTGAGGTTAAAAGCTATGGTTTGCTGTCGGAGAAAAGGAGTGAAGACGATGCCACCATGCCGGAGGAGAGTGGGAAGGTGAAGGCTGTGACCAGCGACAACAGTGACTCGGAAGGTACCACCGCTGTTCACAAACAACATAATGTTTTTTATTCTGAGGTCATGACACACTGCTTGATTCTTTGCCCTGCTACTTTCCCCAGAGTCTTTCCTTGAGGTGTCTGAAGGTGAGGAAGACGTGGATGATTCACTTCATCTAGATAATGTCCAGGAGGACCAGAAGGAGGAGCGGCACGCAGAGGAGGAGATTGTGGATGCTTTATCTCACAGTAAGACAGCTGTTGGTCTATCAGAGACCCAAGAGGAGCATCCAAGTAAGGCCAGTGAAGAGAGCAGACGGCAGGACAGCACACAGACCGAGGCCAGCCCGACGGCTGTCACCCCTGAATGGGAACGCGAGGACATGGTGAGTTATGGTGTGCAAGCTAATGAGCTCACCATAGGGAGTAGGGTGGAACCATTTTTGAAAATCTTTGCAAGATTGGGATGGTCTCACAAGGCTATATACAAATAACATAGTTTTAAATAATACATTAATTAAAATGTATGATAACAATTACGTGTTTAATTACCTTTACCAAATTTGAGCTGTAATGGTACATTACAGCTACATTGTGGTCTCTCTAATGAAACAGTCATTTCTTATGTTTTGTTTTAAACACATATGGGTGGGACTCCTTTTTACTGGAGTCCTTCTTGAAAATTACAAAAGAGCGTTATTCCTACATGTGTTGGGTCTCAAGATGGGATCTTTACCATAGCAACAGCATTGTTGGTCATGGTGCCTAATGTATTCTGGTGGGAGGAGTTATGCTAATGAGAAATAGGTCACACTAATCAAATCTGGGCTGGTATTCACAAAGCATCTTAAGGCTAATGTAGCTCATAGCTTGTCGATTTAGGAGAAACTCCTAAAAATACTGGCCGTGTCAGTTCTAAATTTTGGAAGCATTGATTCATATAATTAAGGTCCCATATATTGCTTAATGATAAGGAAAACGCAATAAAAAAACAAAAAACAAACAAGTGCAACAAGTAACAGGACATTAGCCTAATTATTTTCAAATACACTAGACCACAATGTTATATTTTGTCATTCAATATATAGTATTTATACATGAATGAACCTCTCTACACATGTCATTGCAGTGTGAAATCAATTATTAAAAATATGTATTGCGTCCAAGGCTTTCCCGCCTGTTACCCCAGTGGTGTACGGTGTCCTTGGGGTTGGTGGGAAACATCCACCCTGCAGCAGCCATTTAGTGTTTATGCTAGATATATTTGATTATTTTAAACACATATGGGTGGGACTCCTTTTACTGGAGTCCTTCTAGAAAAATATAAAAGAGCATTATTCCTACATGTCTTGGGTCTCACGATGGGATCCTTACCATAGAAACAGGAATGTTGGTCACGGTGCCTAATGTATATTATTGGGAGGAGTTATGCTAATTTAGGACAAACTTCTAAATCAGTCTAAATGTAGGACCACTCCATTGAGGGTATTTCACAAAGAGTTTTTGTGCTATAACTAGCTCCCAAATCTGTGAAAAATCTTGACTACCCCTAGAACCAACACCTAGCTTTGAGCTCAGTTTAAACTCCATCTGAAGCTCCGCCACACACATTGAAATGCATTGTGAAGCCAAGCTGAATTGTTGCTTTGAGCGGTTGAACACTTTGTTTGTATTTACGGAGCCAGGACTGCGTAGAAGTACCAGGTTATTTTTTCAACACATTTTATTAATAAAAATAAATAAATATAATATATAAAAAATTTAAATTCAGCACATACAGACAATGGTAAACTAAATGCGAGGAAATATTTGGTTATTTTAACCAAAAAATTATTCTTAAAATGATTTTATATAATCCTTATATACCTTTTAATGCAAATATGATTATGCTTTGTCACACACTAGCTTGTAAAATCAGGGTGGTCTCATGAGGCTAGATTATATCAAACTTTGTCAAGTGATTTAGCAAAAACATTTTATTTTAAGAACAAGAATGATTGTCTCCCCTCAGCTCTGCAGCCAGGCAAGCTGTTGGGAAGAGTCTTTGTTGTACTGTATTTTGTCTTGATAGACATACATTGTCCTGTAGGAGGAGCTGGAGGCTCTGGACAGCGTTCTGCAGGTCCAGCAGAGCAACCTGAGAGAGCAGAGGGACCATTTGCAGAGGATGGCCTCCACAGTCACTGGTCAGATGTGCCTGGAGAGCCAGGTGAACCTCACTCATTTACTCACTCAAATACTACCACCAACATTCTCCAAATGTACTTTTTTGTACAATTTAAGTGTAGTTCCCTTTTTTAAGAAAATAAACATTATATTTTGCAGTTACTTAATTTAGAGCAAACACTGTGTGGCTTAAACCCCGACAACCAAGCCATGACGTGCATATTATCTCACCAAGTTCAGTGCATGTGCGAGACCTTCATAATGGTCTCAGTATTTTCTCTCTTCAACTGTACAGAGTGCCATGCTTATTAATTCCCTCATATCCCTGTTGGATTCAACTGTTGATAAGCAGATCTCAAATAACCATATGTGTACAATCCCAACCGACTAGTAAAATGAGAAGGTTATCCTTAAGTTGGTGTATTTGAAATCAGTAGACTTTTAATTTATTGAGACACAATTTGAATGTGTGTCAATATGACAATGAGCTATGCTGGTTCTGTAGTTAATATAATAATAATCATATAAATAAACAGAAATGTCAATGCAAAATGCTTCTACTCACGCATGAGATTCTATGTTATGCTATTATCATTTTAGATGCAGTCCATTTACATAGAAATTCGTAAATATACTGCATTTATATAGCTAAAGTGCTGTACAGTATTTTGCCATTCACACACCGATGGTGATTGCTGCCATGCAAGGTGCGACCAACCACCGGGAGCAGTTGGAAGGTAGGGGGTTAGGCATCTTGTTCAAGGTTGCTTATAGGTAGGTTAACACTGGGGTTCATCCTGCCCCACTTTATAAAGTACTGCCCCAAAAGCAGCGAAATGATCCGTGGTTTACCAAATCACACAGTATGACACAGCAGTCTACCAAAGCAAAAGCCAGTAAATATTGATGGACCTGCCTGTTTAAACTTGAAAGGCAGACAACCACGAGGTGTGCTACAGTAGCACTCTGGGATAAAGCCAGAGTAGTTCTAGAGCTCACTCGTTTCAGTGTGCATTCTCAGTAGTGACCGTTTGAACTGTGTCTCTCAGGAACTCCTGCGGTTGTTTGGGGTTCCTTACCTGGTGGCTCCCATGGAAGCAGAGGCCCAGTGTGCTGTGCTGGACCGCACAGACCTGACCCACGGCACCATCACAGATGACTCCGACATCTGGCTTTTTGGAGGGAGACATGTGTACAAGAACTTTTTCAGCCAGAACAAATATGTGGAACACTATCAGTGCAGTGACCTGCAGAATCAGCTAGGTCAGCAGAAATTTAACTGTAGAGATGGGGCTATATTTGGCAGGTGGGGCTGTAAAAAATTACAATTAGAATAAATCCCATTATTATGACCTTTAGTTCAACAAGTAGTTAATTTGTACATTATTTAGTGCGAATGTATTATTTTGTATTGATTATATTCATTCTATACTAAATCTTTATTTTCAACACCTATGAGTGGGACTCCTTTTTACTGGAGTCCTTCTAGAAAATTACAAAAGAGCGTTATTCCTACCTGTGTTGGGCCTCAAGATGGAATCCTTACCATAGCAAAAGCAATGTTGGTCATGGTGCACAATGGTTCTATGGGAGGAGTTATGCTAATGAGAAATAGGTCACGCTGATGTAATACAATGTGTAGGACGGTTGCTCATAAATTATCTGATTCTGATCTGATATCTGATCAAACAAAAGGGTTTGCAGCAAAAACTGTTTATTTATATAGGTGTATTGTTTAATCTGTATCATTTTGTAAATGTCTGTTGAGTTGTAAAATGCACGATCATTAGTTGATCTTGTCTTTTAATGTAGTATTTACTGTTTCTTACTGTGTTGTTTTATCACCGCTGCAAGACATAAGGAACAAACTCTTATCTGATTGGTTCTGCACAGGCACCAGAGCTCTGAATGCACAATAACATACTTACTTACCTTCTCTCTGCTCTCCTTCTAGGACTGGACAGGACCAAGCTGATAAACCTGGCCTACCTTCTGGGCAGTGACTACACAGAGGGCATCCCTGGTGTGGGCTACGTGACAGGAATGGAGCTCCTTAATGAGTTCCTGGGGCCAGGCTTGGAGCCACTCGTACAGTTTAGGTGTGTACCTGACTATATTATACATGTACATTTGTCTTTGTGTTTATCGGGACTTCTGCAAAAGAACTGTCAGCACAACCGTTAGCATGGACACACACACACGTTTAGAGTATAGTTTAGACTTGCAGTGAGCCTCTGTGCTGTGGTCACACATGGTGTTAATATGTCACCTTTAACCCCCACCAGTGATTGGTGGTCAGCGGTCCAGAAAAACAAGCGCCTGGTGGCTGACCCACGGGACTCCAAGGTCAAAAGGAAACTGAGGAACCTCAAACTGAAGCCCGGCTTCCCAAACCCCGTAGTGGCACAGGCTTACCTGCATCCCGCTGTCGACCAATCAGAGAGCTCCTTCAGCTGGGGACGCCCACACCTTGACCTCATTAAGGAATATCCTTTTTTGGTTGTTGTTGTTGTTGTTGTCGTCGTCGTTGTGTTTGTGTTTTGTTGCGTCCCCTTCCTTAACCATGCGTACGTTCTGCCAGAGTCGCTTCGGGTGGAGTTTCAAGAAGACGGAGGACATGCTGCAGCCTGTGATGAAACAGCTCAGCGCTCAACAGGTATTGTCAACGCATTCTGCTGCCGTTAGTGCTGGGGCACAGGCGGCCATGTTTGACGTGTGTCCATCTGCCCGTTATCCTCCTCCTCCTCCCCCCCCACTGCTTTGCTGCAGACACAGCTGCGCATCGATTCCTTCTTCCGGCTGGAGCAGCAGGAGAGACAGGCCATCCGCAGCCAGCGACTCCGCCGCGCCGTCACGTGCATGAAGCGGAAGGAGCAGGAGACGGAGGAGGAGCAGGAGGAGGAGGAGGCGGTGGAGCTGGTGTCTCCTTCGAAAAAACAACGGCTGGCAGGGCACAGAGCGAAGGCGGCCGAGAGCGGGTTATCGGTGTGCGCGGGTGCCTTAGTGGGAGGAGGGTTTGTGGGGTCAGAGGTCGTCGCTCAGGCCCCTCCCAGCGTCCTGCAGAAGGGCCGTGATGCCGACCAGAGGGATGAGTTGCTCTCCCTGCCCAAAGAGAACACCGCGCAGTGTAAGGCTCCTCCACAGGGGACAGCGCAGAGCAGCGGCAGCAGCAGCAGCTCATCTGACGAGGACAGCGTCGGGGGCCGAGAGGCTGCTATGGTAACGGCACGGTCCGCATTCGAGGGGCATCGGCGTGGCCGTGGGAGGAGAGGGCCGAGAGGGCCGAGACGGGGCAAAGGGAAAGAGCCTGAGCGGAAATAGACGATCACTGGGACCGCTTGTGTCAAACGTGGGCTCCATATCATTGTGTTTAAATGATAGATTATGCATTTCATGAACTCAGTGATGACGACGGTTGAAGTGTTCTAAATGTGTTTGGCATTACAGTACTTTGTTTAATGTTTTTCTACTTTATAGTACTTTCTAAAATTCTGTGACGTCCACCAGACAAGACTGTACGTTCAAGTGCAGTAAGCTATTTGTACAGTGTACCTACAGTTGACGGTACTGACACAGTTCGGTTAACTGACATGTTTTACTATCATGGTATTTCACAGGTGTTTGCTCATGTTCTCGTCATTCCTACACCTCGCTTTCAGGCTCACCCAGTTTAGAGCACAGCTGTTGCTGTCTGTTAGTGGGGGAGGGTTTGCATTCCCACAGAGATAGATATGTGAAAATAGGGCTGAGAAGGGTTGGGTAGCGTGGTCGTTGGAGCAGGGCATGTATTCATGTGTATTGAGGGGGCTGGTGGTGGTGGTGTGGTGGTGAGAATTAACTATTGGAAACCGCAGCAGACTGCTATCGAGCCTTCTGCAGTCCAAGATAAGGATTTTGGTAGATCCACAGGATACTGTGTGAGTCTGACGTGTGTGTTCTGTGTTCTGCACTGCCTGGACACTCTTGGACATGGATACGTTGGACCCCGAAACTGGCGCAGAGGGTGAATATTTGACCTAGAAGATTTAGCATAGGACAACTAGATAGAAGCTGACGCTGTAGTTTTCTCTCTCTTCACACAATATTAAAGGACAACCTACTGTATGCTTTGTGGATCCATGCAGTTACCTGAAACGCATTCTGACATGAATTAGTAGTCACACTTTATTAATTCATCATATTAAGAATGACAGACATTACATGAACACTTATTGATTGGTGTCTGATTGTCATCCACCCCTCACATCAGCCACACACACTAGTGCAAATGTGTGTTCAAAACATGAACTGTGAGCTGGTGAGGACATGTGGGGTTCTGGGAATGTTGAGATCCATTTACAATTGAACCATAAGTTATTAACACACACAAAGGCTAAATGTTATAACCACTACCTCATATACTCCATTCTGCATTTAAATCCCCTGACCTTTTACTTGTATATCTGATACTGTGTTTCAGCATAACAATTGGCATTGGCCCTGACTCCATACCATCAAAATTAGCTGGTGACTTCATAGATTACATTACAAACAAACAAACAAACAAACTGGAGTATATGAAATAGAGAGACAATATAGGATGTATTTATAGAACAAGGGTGTTCCCTGTCACTTAAAGGGATATTCTGTCTTAGATTAAGTTGTATACTGAACAATGCACTTGTTTATGCTTTTTTTTGTCATAAGATGAGAAAAATATCCAAGACTTCTGTGAACACAACAGGTTAACTTCTTTCAAGTTGTGTTCACAAATATATTAAAAATAATGTTAGATAATCCATTCACCCAACAGGTGTGGCATATCAAGCTGACTGCAGGAATGTCTTCTTCAAGACATTTGTATTTTTGTTTAGTATATTTAGTTAGCTTTTGTTTTTGTTATATGGTGGCTTATATGATATAATGATCCCATGACCTATGCCTGTGTGTGTCTGGTCATCACAGAAGGCATGGCCAAGGATGCAGAGCTTGCCAAAGCCATCATGGCACGCCATTTCTGCCCTTCTCTTATCGTGAGAGAGGCCTGGGAGGGCTACATCTTTGCAGATCTACAAATACGCATCAAGGAATCCACAGACCTCTACGGAGCGGTGCTCTGGCCCTCGGTACACCTGACTTCATAATGCTTTGCTGTGGCGGCTTTCAAAATGTGGCCCAGGACCCCTCATGTTCTTGGGGGATATATGAAAATGTTCAATATAGATATTTTAAAATCACTTAAAATGTGTTATAGTCTTAATATGTGTATAATAGTGTAAATGGTTGTTTACAAAATGCATATGTGAGTTGTATGGTGAGAGAGAAATAAAAGTCCAAGCCACTTATCAAGTGTCTTTGTAAATGTGTAGATATTGTCTATTCATAATCAAGATAAAATGAATCAAGAAAGTTCTGTTAATGTTATTTTAACTCTCCCCATCAGGCATTGGTGATGTGCCATTTCCTGGACACAAACCAAGACAAATACAATGTGATGGACAAGAACGTAATTGAACTGGGTGCTGGAACTGGTCTGGTCACCATAGTAGCAAGTTTGTTAGGTAGGCTGCTAACAACAAACCAATGCTGTATTCATGTGTTTGACCATCATGTTTGCATTTTCTCTTACTCTGGATGCTCTTTGTATGTATCAAATGCAAAATATTCCTCCAGGTGCTAAGGTCACATCTACAGATCTACCAGAGGTGCTGGGGAACCTCAAGTACAATGTATTCCGTAACACCAGAGGGAACTCCAAATACACCCCAGTGGTTAGTTATTTCCCCCTTATACATGAATACATCCATGCTTAAAGGTATATTAAGTAATTCTGGGGAAATCTTGTTGATATTTTAACAAAATCAAAGCATAAACATCTCTCCCATCAATGCCATATGGGTGCTCCCTCAGAAGCTCTGCGCCACACATTGGGAAGGCTTTTCTCAGTCTAGTACATTGTGTGTGGTCTGCACCACTTTGTGTTTCTATTTACTAAGTCAGGGCGTGTAGAAGTATACATTTTTCAGTGTGAATAGAGAAGGGTAAACTAGTGGTCTACAAAGAGATATTTGGTGAATTTGACAAAAAGTGTATTTCCTTACATTTGCTTCCAATACCTTTAAATCAGTGGTTTTCAAAGATTTTGTTTTAAACTTAAGCTTGATAAAATAAATGTTTTTCATAGCTTTATTAATTATTATATTATAAATAATATACAATAGATACTACAATAATCTTATGGACACTGACACTGTAGACATACATCTTTTTGTATTGTAAAATTATTATGAATATGATTACTTAACAATAACCATTTCCAGGTCACTGAGTTTACCTGGGGCCAGCAAGTGGAGGAGCACTTCCCTCGCAACACCCATCACTTTGACTACATCCTGGCAGCAGATGTGGTCTATGCCCACCCATACCTGGACGCTTTGATGGACACCTTTGACCACCTGTGCCAGGACGGCACTCAGATTTTATGGGCCATGCGTTTTCGCCTGGACCCAGAGAACAGCTTTGTGGAGCGCTTCCAGAAACGCTTCAATATGGAGGTGCTGTATGACCTGCCCAGCCTTAGTATCAAGCTGTATCGCGCCTGGACGAAAGTCAAGGACATCACATCGACCGGGGAGGCTGCTGCCTGAACTTTACCGGCTGTGTGTATGATGGTATGGTCTACTTTGTGACAATTTAGTGTCACACTATGTTTATTTATTTGTGATCACCTGTTATGTTTTGTAGGCGACATACATTAATCTTGAGACTTTGTTCATTAAAACATTACAACAAATTTTTTTCATTCTTAAACATATTTACTTTATATTTCAACTGTTTAGCTATGGACCCGTACAGGCTATCAAAGCAGTTTATAAATGTGAGAACTAATTCTGGAGAAAAATAATTGTGTTGAAATTGATACACAATATATTACTATTTTTCAGTCACACACATTTTTCAAGAAAACCCACATTTGCCAATTTCACCAATTACTCTTTTAGTATTGGCTTGATACTAAAAGACATAATTGTCTTACAGTACACATTTGGCAACTAACAAGATTAGGGATTCACACATATTTTGAAATGTAATCCCTCATCTTTTTCATGGTCTCAAATCCTAGAACATCTTCAGGTTTCTATTTGCTGTTTAATGTTGTCAGCTTGTCAGTGTGATGATAAAGTATATGGCAGTGTAGAGACAAGCAGATAAAGGAGTAAGAGGTTATACAGGATATGGCAGTGGTTACATGGTGAACTTGCAGTTGACAGTTGTACTATAATGTAGTATAAAGATAATAAAAACATTATATAAATAAATAAATTAGCTAATATAACATTAGTTATATAATTATTAGCACTTCCTAGTAGTAGTACAATAGTGTACATATTGAAATCATCTCAGATTTTAGACAAGCAATGTAAACCACCCTATTAAGATTCTACAATATATTCTCAATTGAAGGTATTGTCTATTACAGTAATTCCTAGGGGAAAGGCATGTAAAATGTGTTTATTTTGCCCAAATAAGGCTGCTCCACCATAACAATAAATAGGCTTATAATATCACAAATGGGAGATTACCTCACCAGTCCAGTAATTCTCAATAACAGTATGCCAGCTCCCTCATGAATTTACCAAGCAGAGAACACAGAAGCAATGTTTAAAATATAATAAGATGGTAAGAGAGTTTAGCAAGAGCCAGATTATGGTATGTATTGACCAAACCCTATAGGAAGTGAGATTTTGGGAATTAGGGTTTATGTTTATAAGAGTCCCTTCCTTTCTTGTGCATTATAGTATGTCTGTCAGTGCTGGCCCTACCCTGTTACCTCATATCTCTGGAGAAGCAATTGAGAGCATATCATTGCAGCTAAGTGGAAGAGCGCAGCATGGATCCAAATCAGTTTTATTTTTAAATACACAAGGATGTTGACCCTGGTTTTGGCTGTAGATGTTTGGCAAAAACATGAAATGCCTTTGTCTACAACATGTCAGTATATTCTATGCCCATTGTCAAAGGACAACATTGTACAGATAAGACACTTATTAAATATTATTAAATTGTTCCACAAAACGTCATGTGTATGAAGGTGCTATATTTCTGTGACTATCTTAAGATCAGTATCAAATCATATCAGATAGAATCAGTGACACTGTTTACAAACACTTTTATTATCATCTGTAACTAATATATCAGTGGGCTGGGCCAAAACCGTCAGTCCAAACACAAATCATACATTCTCATCAGGGTTCAGTTTTCTGCAGCTATTTGTAGACTGCATGGTAAAAGGTGTGTGATTCTAACCATCAGCAACATAAAATACAGTTTTATTTGGTATATCCAGCCCATGGAGTGAAATGTAAAATCCTTTAAGCTTATAATGAATCAACAAAAGTACATGCAATATTTGGATATTACAGTGAACCTGCAAATGCATCAGAGGAATATAAGATGGTTTGATAGAGCAGTGACTGTAGAAACATTGTCGCTTCTGTCATCTTCATTGCCTCTCACTTTTTACCTTATCCTGTGGCTCTATTGTGTGTATTTACATGGTCTTAAGAATATACGGCCATCTGTACAAAAATAGCCAGTGACCTTGTAATGATGACGATAGAGGGCGTGTCTACAGGGATGCTGGTCCCCTATAACCACACGGTCAGATCTCACAATGCAGTCACATTGCTCCTCAGCTGAGTCTGGGGAAATTCAACATGCAGCAGGTAGGTCAGATTGATAGGTACAGGGTTCTAGAACCATGCTGTTCTGGCATGTTTGTAAATTATCTGTGCACTGTTCCATGACTGATGAGAGTAATTTGGTTATAAAAAAGGAATATGTGTTTAATGGGATGAAACATGGTTCTGGTTCTTCTGACTGAACATTGACGATGTGACGCTTTACTATGAGCAGGCATGAGGTTACTGTCACTGGACGAGGGATCTGATGCAACAGAGTTCTATTAGAGGGCAGGCTCAAATGATGAGAGATTTGTTTACCCTGCTTCCCTGACCAGATTATGTTGACTGCAACATTTGAATGATGGCACTCTTTACACTGTGGGGTTCAAGAGAGGCATAACATTCCATTTAATTTAATATATAAAAACAGAAAACGAAAAATGATCAGGCACTGGTTTAAATAATAAATATATGTTTCACTAAATCTAATGCAATAGTCACAAATCACAAGAGAAATAATGAGCAAATATCTACTACACAGAGACATACATAATCAAATATCAATTATAATTACAACTTTCATAGAGACGTCACATTTAGCAGAGGACAACATATTGACCATGGATGAGCCAGAGGACGATGAGGAGGTGGTGACTGGAGACGGAGAACCAAACGGGGAGGCTAAGATAAAACAAAATGCAGCAGGGCCAGAAGGTAAAGACCCAGAGCTGCAGGCAATGTGAAAGCACGCACGCACGCACGCGCACACGCACACACACACACACACACACACACACACACACACACACACACACACACACACACACACAC